>BOPM01000180.1:570398-605902 GCA_022179025.1 Porites australiensis
GTTTTTATCCCCTAAAAACTTTTCATCTGTTCGGATTTCCTAGCTGAAAGTCTAGTGATCCGAAAATTATAGGGATAAAAACTTACCTCCTCGAAAATTTCAGCCAGGAAAAGGCTCCCGAAAATTCTAGGTGGCCTTTTTTAGGGTCAAAATCCGTTAAAAATGAGTAATTATACCATTTTGTAGATGTTCGAAAATCCTAGGAGAGGTAGGAAGGCAAGCAATTTTACAACAAATGCTCCGAAAGTTCTAGATCTCAAATCGTCCTCCGAACAGATATTTCCCCGAAAATTCCCGTTGGGTGCCCCTGATGCAACAGCCAGAAGAGCTGCTAGCACTCTTGAATCAATTCATCTTAAAGGCCGGGAATAGAGGTCAATAGGCTATAATTATAATTCATATTGTAAACATCAATTTTTTACAAATTTTTCTAAATCTTTTTTTCAGGAGTTAGCGGTTAACCCACGTACACTTTTTTTAACAAGAAAACAAAGATACTTACCTGGAGATCCAGTCAAAAGAACATGTCTTCTTCCGGCAGACGCCATCTTGGAATTGTAACCGCTCTCTAAAATAGCCAGGCTACTAGGCTCAAAACTGAAAATATCACTACAAGCAATTCCTCCATTTTTGGACCTCAAAATTTCATCGAAAATTGAAGAGGTTTTGGACGACACCTTTCCAAAGCCTGTAGATTTCTCAAAGAATGGGTAATTCAATATCACCGCATTTGGAAAGTGCCCAAAAAACCGGTGTTTGCTCTCTTTGTGGCAAAGGACTTTCTGAGGTAAGAGCGATCCACGATTCCCTAAAATTAAAATGCACTGACTTACAATGATTTAGCCAGTTAGATTGTGCACTGTACAATATGGCTTCTTTTTTTCAGTGCCAAAAACCATCGTCTTGAAAACGGTAAACCTTGAAAACTAAGACCTTTAAAGATCCATGACCCAATAATTATGCAGTGTATTAGAGTTTAGACACAGGGAACCCACACAATCTGTTTGTGTAGCCGATTGTTATTTTATAGTAAATGTACTGGATTTACCGTTTGCTTCACCTATAGCGATATATCACTAACTATGTATATAAATCAATGATAAATAAACGTTGAATTACTTTACCTGTGGTATATAGTCGTCCTTTTACCTCAAAAGCGGTTTTTTGAGTGATTTTGAAGGAGTTTGATTTCGCCGTTGACTGTTCCTTATAATAGAAGGACAAGGGTGGAATCCATGTTTTGAAAGGGCTCCAGTGCCGGAGCGATTTTTTTCCCCAAAATCGCATTGCTCCGCTTTCAAACTCCGCAGCAAAAAGGTAGAAAGATTCACGTTCCTCCTCGTACCTTCCGATCGAAAATCCATCCAAACAGCCCGGAGCTAGCTGTCGAAGAAAACTAAAATCCCACAGTATTTGAGCGGCTGGAATGTGTAGCAAGATTCATACGTGCCGGCCACAAACTGTCCCGCTGATTGCCTTTTTTTTATTGGATGTCGTTAATCAAATGGTTAAATAATAACTGATGAAGGAGACTTGGTAAGCGTTTGTTGTTTAACGACATCCAATAAAAAAGAGGCAGTCAGCGGGACAATTTCTGGCTGGCACGTATGAATCTTGCTACGCGTTCCTGCCGCTCGAATACTGTGGGATTTTAATTTTCTTCGACGGCTAGCTCCGGGCCGTTTGGATGGATTTTCGATTGGAAGGTACGAGGAGAAACGTGAATCTTTCGACCTTTTTGCTACAGGGTTTGAGAGCGGAGCGATGCGATTTTTGTGGGGAAAATCGCTCCGGCACTGGAGCCCTTTCCAAACATGGATTCCACCCTTGTCCTTCTATTATAAGGAGCAGTCAACGGCGAATTCAAACTCCTTCAAAATCGCTCAAAAAACTGCTTTTGAGGTAAAAGGACGACTATATACCACAGGTAAGGTAATTCAATGTTTATTTATCATTAATTTATATACATAGTTAGCGACATATCGCTATAGGTGAGGCAAACGGTAAAGCCAGAACATTTCCTATAAAATAACAATCGGCTACACAAACAGATTGTGCGGGCTTCCTGTGGTTCAGACGGATTGAAAAAACTACTCGCGTTAATTTGTCTAGAACTTGTGAAAAAAAAAGAGAAGAGGAAAAAGAAAAGAGTTTCGAAAACCGGGAGATCATTAATCAAAAGCAGGAGGCTGGAAATATTCGCCGAAAACAGGAGTTTTCCAGCCAAAATGGGAGGGTTGGAATCTCTGAATCAAACTAAACACTATGATAAATATTGATACTCTATACCCTGCTGTTATTACAGTCGCATCTACAAATCGTTTGATTGTGTTAGGTTGGTTATGTCAGTGTAGACAATGCTAGTTGTGGCTTTCTTAATATCGCAGTCAGTGCCCCAGTTTCATTTTAAAATGCGTTTTTTGGTTGCAAGAGGTCTTAACTTTTGAGGTCTTTCTTTAAAGGTAGGTCTTAATTTATGAGGTCTTAGTCTTAAGATAACCCATTTCTGGAGAACTGTTCTTCATAATGATAATTAACAATTAATGAATGAGGCTGAGTATCTTATGAAGAATTATGGAGATCGAGGAGGGTGTTACGGCCTCGACGGATAACACCCTCCGAAATCTCCATAATTCTTCATATGATACGAAAGCGGAATTCAATAATTGTTTTATTTTTCATTCAAAATAATTCCTAGTTTAAAAACATGGCTAAAACTTGCTTACTTCCATCGATCCATAGATGTTAAGTTCATCTTTGATAGTGCGCGTTTAGGTTTGTCCAGCTCCGCAAATATTCTCCAAATAGCAGGTGTCGCCCTTTGAGTTGTCTTCTTGGTGTTCTTGCCATGTTTTTAGCTATTTTTTTGCCTAGTTCTTACTCTTGAAACGAGTGAAATGTCCACCATTTTTCAAGTTCACAACCAAAACAACTCAACCTCGTCCCCAGGTCTTCTTGGTTAACGGTGCATTAACCTACAAGAACGCTGCATTTTTGATGTCATTTCCTCGCTAAACACAAAATTCTTCCAAATTTGGTCATCAGAAACTGGTTATGGTGAATTAAACGTGTGCTTTTAGCCAATCAGAATCAAGGAAGTATTTTGAATGAGTAATAATAATAATAAAAATAATTGATTCACTTCTATTGTGCATATTCAACTCCGGGTTTGCAAATGCACTTTACATTCAATTTCTAAAAAAGAAACTACACATACAAAAGTATAAAATTAGTAAAATTAAAATTACAGTCAACGATGTTTACACACACACATATACATATAGACTATATGGATTAAATGGTTAAAATCTAAAATTACATAGTAAGTTCCATACTGTTAAAATAATGATAAGGTAATCAAAATTACTATCTATCTATTACTATCTAATAAATAGGTTAGTGATTTCCACAGTTTTGGGGCGGCAGCTGAAAAGGCCCAGTTCCCAAGGGTAGGGGGTGTCCTAACAGATGGCAGCTGCGGCAGTAGTGTGTCTTTGGATCTCAGTCCATATTTAGAATTCAGTTTGAGTGAAGTGAGATCACTGATATAATTATGGCAGAGCTATACCATGAATGGCCTTGCACATAATAAGAATAATCTTGAAGTCAATCCTGTGTTTAATGTTTAACCAGTGAAGTTTAGTTAACAAAGGAGTAATATGACAGAATCTGGGAGCTGTATAATTATACAAGTCTAGCAACAGAGTTTTGCATGCGTTGTAATTTCGGAATGAGAGGAAGGCAAACCGTAAAGAAGATAATTCCAATAATCAAGGCAGCTCATAATGAAGGCATGTATTAATTTCTTTGTTATCTCCTGAGTTAAGATTACATGTAACTTCCTTATCCTGCTCATATTATGGAGATAATGATACATGTACATCATTCCTTAAGGCTATAACGTCTGTGGGTAAAAGTCACTTTGCAATATTAAAATAGGAGTTCCTTGGGTGGAAGCACTTTTCCAGTGAATTGTAAAAGGCTGTTTCTTTATTTAGCTTTGACCATTAGTACAGCTGTAATAACATGAAGAGTCACCAAATGTTTAACCCAAGTTATTTCCAAAACCTGACAGGTTCCTCCTCAGCTGTTTCGTCTGGGAGTATCTTTGCGAACACTTGATCTGTCCAATAACAAAATCAAAGTCCTGCCTGCAGCAGTTGGAGGCTTTACTTCCCTTAAGAGCCTGACACTGACATCTAATCACCTTGGTAAGCATTTAATGGAAATAATTTTTTCAATTTACAACTCATTTACCTTTAGTTTTTAAGAGGTTTACCGTGCCTTGATTTTAATAATGGGAAAGGCACTATTAAATGTAGAAATAATTATTTACGAATAATAATATTAAAGCTGTACTGGTGTTTACAGTATGTTCTGAATCTTAATAATATTATTACTCCCTACAGTACTGTAAAAAGTGAAAATCTACACCTGATTTAGTTTTCAGTCAAAGAAAAAGATCTGTAAATGTATATTGATTGGGTCCCCCTTTGTCTTTCTTTTCCTGTGGGCAGTTGACTATTACAAAGGGTGGAAAAGGCTTTGAAGATTAAGCCAAAGGTGAACTAAATTCATTAATACATTGCATACCATAAATCCTCTATCAAGCCCCCCTCTCAAATAAGCCTTCTCTCTCTAATAAGCCCCCCTCCTTTTCAGGGGAAAAAGGTTAATGAGCCCCTCCCTCTCTTTTAAGACCCCCCTCCTCCCCTCCCCCCTCATTATTCTGCAATAATGATAGACTGTATTAATCAATTATGACTGTAAACCTTTGTGTGGACTGATCCAGGATGGTTTATTCATCAACTGGAGGTTCAGAATTGTTTTTGATTCTCGGCTGCATGACCTTCAACTTTAACCTTCTTATACTTGAGCTTTTCCACTTTGTATTCTAGTTTGTTATGGAGAACTGATACCATTGCTTTGTTTAATTAAATAAACCCACCTCTCAAATAAGCCCCCCCCCCTTCTGTATTATTGAAGCCCCCCTCAAATGTACTTGAATTAAATTAGTAAGCTCCCTCTAGGGGCTTAGTAGAGGATTTATGATAGATGATAAATCTCAAGAGTCCAACTCAGCTGGGCTCTCTAAATTCCTGGCTCCAGTTGTTCAAACGTTGGATATACTGGATTAATCACTACATCCAGTGGGTAAGTATCAGGGAAACCAATATTATGCTACACTAGATAGAAGTTTATCCAGTGAATAGTATGTTATCCACCTTTTGAACATCTGGAGCCTGACCTCTTCACCTCTATGCACACTCCCATGCAATAATGTTACATTATGTTATGTTACGTTACATTACATCGATCAATTTATCACATGTTTATTTCAATGTTTGATTTCAGGTTCCTTGCCATCAGAACTCTCACAGCTGAAGAAGTTAGAAATCTTAGCTGTTGACAAAAATGGTCTCAAGACCCTTCCTACTGGACTTTTCACAAACCTGACTCATCTGAAAAACCTCTCGCTTTCATCAAATCAGCTGACAGCATTTCCTGAAAGCCTTGGTGCATTAAGACATTTAGATGCAATTGATTTGGCTGATAACAAAATACGCACTCTCCCTGGTTCTGTTGGAGATCTGCAAGTTGTAGAACTTAATATGAACAGAAATCAAATTGCATCACTCCCAGATAGTCTGGCTAGGTGCACTCGCCTTAAGGTATTAAGAATAGAAGAGAATTGTTTGCCTTTAGAAGCAGTCACCCCACAACTTCTGAAAGAGTCATCAATTTCTTTGCTTGCTGTGGAAGGCAACTTGTTTGATATTAAACAACTGAGAGAGACAGAAGGTTATGACCAGGTAATTACAATGATACATGCAATCAGTGTAGTTAATACATTGTTGGCTGTAAGTGTGATTATATCAACAATTATTGTGAGGGGAAAGTGACTATTACTGTAACGATAGTACATATTTGACTGTTCTTGTGGTGACAGTAACATTGGTTAGACCATGAGAAATGTGTAGGTGCAAATTCGTGAACATTCAAACCCATCTAATGACTCTGAACCTGCCCATCAACTCTGTGACAAACCTTTGCATTATTTTAGTTGGCCCATACTCTGTACGGTCAAATCTTTCCAACAGCGCAGAATCTTTGAAGGCCTAATGATTCATCAAAATTAATGGTACATATTGTTGTTCCTATTTTCCTTTGTTTTAAACTCGTTTATAACACAACTGTAATAAACTGAAGCCATGCTTTGCTTGTGTGCCTTGACACAATCATCTCAAAGCTATACATGTACTGTATAATGTTGAGAAATGTTGTCTTTTCTTTTCTCCACAGTACATGGCACGTTTTACAGCAACAAAGAAAAAGTTTACATAATTGCTCAAAAAGTGCATTGAACTATTGGTAGTACTGATCCTTAATTCTAGCTCTGTTTTCTGAGTAAACCAGTGTGGATTTTTGGAATAGCACAGTACACTACAAACCTTGTTTTAAGGCACTGAAAAAGGTTTATGTGAAGTGTAAGCAAACTTGTCTGTGATAGAACCTTTTCCAGGTGTGGAGAACTCACTGACAGTGATAATATACATGTGTAGCTTACATGTATATATAAAATTATATTTAATATCATATCTTTTTAACAATTTAGACCATGTGACGTTCTGAAGGGAATTTGCCTTTGTTCGTTTCATTAAATATGTATGCATGTACATGTACATGTATACACGTGTATAAGATAACATTTGTTTGAAAGAAACAGTTCTCTAGGGTACCATCACGTAGTCTCAATTCTCAAAACATCAAGGCTAAAAAGGCCTTTTTATAAAGAGAGTATACCTGGTGGCACTAAGTTTTACCCAAGATGAATAATTTGCAGATCAGCAGTTGGATTTTGAAGGAACTAGGTTGCAATTGTGAAAGACTGGCTCAGTTCTGGGATTTTTTTCTTTCTTTTTTTTATAAAATAAAGGAGCGAATTATCTTTAAAAAACCACAATATTCCTCATTTAATTTAACTCTGCTTGTTCCTTTAATTTTTTTTTTTGGCGAAAATTTAAGTCCTGATCAGTATTTAAGACAATCTTCAAATGCATTGGGGCAAGACATAATATTATTCAGTCTACATATGGCATGACTCCTAGGTTCAAACCATTTCAACTGTTAGAACATTGAATGAATGGAAATATATGAAATGACTCATGTTTAGAACATTGTCTCATACATTAAACAGATAACTTAAATGTACATGTATTTTGTTTTAATAATAATTAAAAATTTATAACGCGCCTTTTCCATGTGATTATGATCAAAAGCACGCAACAACCGATGCATTTCATAATATCACAAAGTTACCTACTTACTTACCCAAAACATCCCCTCATGGGTAGATTATTTAAATGCCCATGGGGTTTTTTGTTCACTTTTGACGCCTTAGACTGGGAGCTTATTGAAGTGGAGATATGTTGTTAATTTGTTTTTGTCTCACACTAGCTAGCTGTTTTGTATTTTGAAATTGCTCTGTTTCTCTCATCGTGTTTGTAAGGTCAGTGTACTGACTCGTACCAAGGCCCTTCTCTAGATTATCAGTCGAGGTTGCAACCTCGTCTCCAGGGTCCTCTTCTGCCTGGCCCTGCAGAGCTCAGCAGGGACGGGATGACCCTGGGAACGAGGTTGTGCTAGTCGCGGCTCAAGTGCTGCGGGAAGGATCACGGGAATAATTGCAAAACGCAAACGGTCATGGAAAGGTTCACCTTGAAAAGTCTATAAGCAAGCTTCTCTCTGTTCTTTCGTCCCATAAGACTCCATATACAACATCTTATCGAACCTACAGCATGAGTTGTGAAGAAATTCGCCAGACTGAAGGTTAAAATATTTCCAATAAAACCATTCAATGGTTTTATTGGAATGGCCTCAAAAGAGTTTAGTAAACCCTTTTAGATAGTAATCAGCGAGTGAGTGAAAATTACCCACATTATTTATTCAGTAAGATTTTTGGCGCCCTGAAGCACTAAAGATCGATATTATTATCTTTGAAAAAGCTTCTTCCAGCAGAGCTGGCAGAATGTTGGGTGTATTAAAGCGCTGCCCTTGCGAAAGATGATATATTTCATATATAAAGCTTTTACGAATCTACTATTTTCCGGTCTAAATTTAGTTGAATAGCTATGAATTTACGCATCATTTGTCAATCTCAATCATCTTCATCTTTGACTTTTATAAGGCAATGATATCAAAATATACCATAACAAAAAAACAGCCAATGATATTGCCACCCTGCCTTTTATTTCCTTTTGCGACGTGATATATGTTGACTTATTTCCCCGTCGGCTTCTTAATAGATCTTCTTGTTTCATGAAGCTCTTGTGTTGTGAGAGATAATAACAAATAAACATAACATCACCGCTCGAACGCCTTGAAAGCTTCTTAACGAGAACCCTGATAATACGGAGAAAATTAATTTTGAATATAATTTCCTCACACATTCAGCAATTAGTGGCTGTTAGTACAGGCGGTTTCTTGAACGGTTGCAAATGAACATTGTCCATTATAACGTCGCTCTAGTCACTATTCATCCAGGCAACAACTCTGAAAGCTGTTTTTAGCAAACGTTTTTTTTTTAACTACACGGGACAAGTCTTTCCCAGAAAAGACAGGAATAGAGCCATAATTTTCTCCTTCGCTACAAAGCACAGAAAGCGTTTAAAGTTCGAGGTTTTTCAGATTTTGAGGTAAGAAAACTCTTAATCCGTTAACTTATTTTTGGATTATTTGATATAAAGACTTGAAAGTTTTAATCCAACGTAGAGAGCAAAAATTTAAACTCGCTAGCCTAGTTTTATTCTTTTTTCAGTGTTTTGCTGAGAGATATATAAGATGTACCCTAATATTGTTTACTTCATATTTTATTAAGTTTAATTCAAACACTTTCGGGTTGAAGACTAACTTAGGTTTGCATTTTTTTTCTCAATTGGCAGTGATTTGTAGAGCTTTGTTCTACCCTGACCTGTGATATTTATTACGGACCACTTTGTCGTAAAATAACTTGTTATCAGCATCCTCGGATTATCTAAGATGAAAAAATTCACATTTTCCTTGGAAAATAAAAAAGGTTAAATTCCCGTATATTAATTAAGACTCAAAAAGCGTCACGTCAAAATTTAACCGCACATTTCAACACCTCCAAACACGCAAGTAACCGCCTTTTCACTGAACTTTTACAGCACTACATATAATGACTTGTGGTTTCCTCTTTCTTTGTTGCACATCAGTGTATTTTAATACGTGATCTCTTTTCGTAGGGGTTAATTGCTTTTTTTAATTTATTGTTATAAATAAGATGTTTACCATTAAACAGAGCCACTATCAAACAAAATTACCGCAATATGTCATATTAACTGTATTAAAATTTTCAGCCAGGAGTGAATATGGCCTTTTTATTTACAAAGCTATATATTTTTTCTGTCGTCTGCTTTCTAGTCTCGAAACAAAATGAACAGTTTTAACAACCTTTTGTTATTTGAATAAATCTATTTCTCGGAAAACAAACTTGATCCTCTTTCTTAAATATTTCATTTTAAGGCTTTTGTTCGTTTTTTTATTGTTGTTCTTTTAAATTTCCAACTGAAACAAAAGATTAGAAACATCTGTTTTATGAATAGTTCCTCATTTTTGATATCCCATATTAATTTGCATAACCGCCTTTTACATGTACAAAATTCAGCCTTAATTTCTATCTGACACCCAGACATTTTTGGTTCCCAAACTGAGAAACGTAAACAGGTTTCCTTTTTGCCTTTTAATGTGCTTGCATGCATAGTACGAATTCTGGTATAGGATCAAATTTATGCTAGTATCACGTCTTGCAAGTGCGAAATGCAAAACTTTTTATTACTTTCATTGGTTTTAAAAGGCTAAAAAGGGTGGGGGAAAGACAAACGACACTAATAGTTGGAGTATTTTATGTGGCAGTTGAGTTCAATAGACCGTCCCTTGCAGGGCTTTTTCCAGCTTTTGGCTAGGAACAGCTAGTTGAAATCCGTTAACAGGGCTTAAAAGAACGCCTAATCAGTAAAGTTGCCAAGTTTGAAAGTGATTTGTTGAAAACTAACGGAGATTTGCATTCCGCGAAGTCGCAGAATATTACAGACATTTGTATGGTGAGGGGCAAGTTCGTGCCCCCCACCGTACAAACGGCTGTGAAATTTTGCGACGTTGAGGAGCAATTATCTCCGCTCTCTTTGGACGTTTCCCCTCGATCGGTAAATTGGTAAGCTATCCTTTTTAAGGTCCAGTCCTCGGCAGAATCGATGGATATTCGCTTGCCGTTGAAAGTTGTAAAGTTGAAAAAAAAGTTGAAAAAAAAGGTCTATTTAATACTAAAAGTAAAAATTCTGCAGATTCATTGGCTTGTTCTTGTGTGGATCTTGTACTCACTAACCAACTCAGGCTATCCAGGGAAAGGCATTTATGAGGGCTGTTTATGATACTGATCATTGCAATAAAGCCTCCCGAGGAGTAATTTCCTGTGTTACTTTTTATTGTGGTGTGCAGTTTGATTTTGACTCTAGACCTTCTGTGGATTAAGTCTAAAGTGTGTCTACTTGGAGAGGCCAGTATTTCATCATAGCTATAATGTTTAATACCTTTATCGTCCTGTGATGTTGTTTCGGTTTGTTAACAAAGGTTTTAAATTCATTTGAGTCGGTGGATGCCACTGTTTTACTTGCAACCAGTTTAAGGAAAATCGTTATAGAGAAGCTTAGTTGCGCTGTTGTGTTTGTTTGGTCGAAGATTGTTTACCTTTGTGTCTAAACGAACTCTAATTTACGTACAAAGAAGTCATTACTCGATCGCTAGGACAGGTCAGTGCAATAATATTGACAAAGGTGAATAGGACTGTTGTTGTTGACAGTGACTTAGTTTCGACAACCTGTGCGGTAGTCATGTTCAGAGTCAAAGTGAGTTGTATCACGTCAGTTGATGGTATTATACTCTGCAGACGTGATACAACTCACTTTCACTCTGAAGATGACTACCGTGCAGGTTGTCAAAACGTCAGTCACTGTCAACAACAACAGTCCCATTCAGGACTCCTGGGTTCAAACCTTTCACAATATTAACAAAACTGAGCCAAACAGGTTCATTTTTGGCGTGACGTTTTAATTTCACTCCCTTTTTTCTTTTTTTCCCTTTTCTTTCACTATCGTTTTGTCCAGTCTGTCACTATTTTGTCACGCGTGTCAAAATGATGAGCAAACACAATCCGCTGGACAAAAGTAACGGAGGCTCTGAGGACGAGATTGATTCCGGGAGACCTGCTCAATGCTCAATACCGGTATATCCTGTCAATCACCAGCAGTCTCGTTTTGACTGAGATAAGCCCGTATCAAACGTCGTGCTACTGCCGTGCCGATCTAAATTGATCGAAAAAAATTCTACTTTAACTCGGCAGGAGCACGACGTTTGAAACTGAATCGTGCTACTGCCGTGTAGCACGGACTGCCGTGTAGCACGCGCTACACGGCAGTAGCTCGACTTGGTTTTAAACGTCGCGCTGCTGCCGTGCCGAACTTAATTAATAAAATAAATACATTAGAAATCATTTAAAAGTTTACTAAACCGTTTCTTTATTTTTGTGTTTTGTTTTGGGTAACAGCCGTTCTATTCAACTGAATTAAATTCGACGTCTGAAACCAAGTCGTGCTGGTGTCGTGCTGCAGTCGAGCTACAGTCGAGCCAGCTTAGCATGGTAGTAGCACCACTTTTGAAACAGGCCAATTAGCCCATAACTGTTATGTGGCTAGTTAGTTCAAATGGACTGGGCGCTTCGCGCTGTTCCATTTGAGTCGCATGAGAAAATATGAACTCAGCCCATTTTTTTTCATGTTTTGTCAGATGCATGCAGTAGCAGGTCCACAGCAGTAAAAGTGTTTTCTTGCGTTACCCCTTTCTTAATTGTTTACCTTTCGAGTGGTGTGTGTTCACAGCCTACAATGGTGGTTTCAAGACTTTTCAATGCTTGCTACAAATATCAGTTTTAACAAGGTCTAATTTCACGACCCCTGAGGAACCCCTTTCTTTTCTGTAATTGGGTTCAAGTTTCATGATAGGGAAGCCACAAGGGTTTAAGTTGACGAGATACTAGGGCTTTTCTTGAGGATATCAGATTTTTATACGGTGCTGCTGTTATTAAAATCGTAATTTTCCAGTTCATAACTTACGTCGTACCCAGTATGTTACATAAGTAACTGTTTAAACAGTTGTTTAAATTAAAAGTTTGCTTTGGACACAGTCAGCCCCAAAACGGATTAAAACGTTCAAGTGCGATGTTTTAAATCATTAGAAAGAGTTTATAAAAAGAATGAGTTCAAATGTGTTCAGCAGCTGCATAAGACTTCAAGAAATGGTCGGCTTCATAAGGTACGCTCTTTTTAATTCACAGCGGCGGAACGTACAATGAGTAATGTCCGTGCAAAACAATAGTTGCGTAACTAAGAACTGAGCAGTGTTTACATTTTAAAGAAACCAAGTAAAGTGTTCATGTGTAATAAAACGCAACCAATTCAATGTACTGCTAATAACTTTGGCATCGATATCACTGCATCAGAAGCCTTGCATAGTTTAAGATTCCTGGTCGCCATTCAGCATATTTAATACCTCACATGGGAATGAAGGTAAGAGATTAAAAGAGTCCGGGAAAGTAATTACTGTTTTGGCCGTTTCAAGAAGCTGGTTACACAAAGTGTACAGAACAAACGTCGGAGTTCATAGACATGAAGCATACTAATTTGAATTATTTACCAACCGTTGACTTTTATAGATGTGTGTTTCCTGGAAAGAATCAAAAAGGAAACAACAAGACACCTTTTAGGTAAAACTGACGGCAACATATCAGGTTGTAGAGAAAGATTTTTAATTTAAATTCGTTCTGAAAGAGCCAAATACTGTGTACACACATGTAAACTGAGTGCGCGCCGTTCCAACGACAGCATCAGTCAGTGATATTCAACAACTTGAAACGCAAAAGATGTTTTAATAGCGAATTAAAGTTACGATGAAATAGGTTTAGAGGGAAAACCTTCGATGATCTTGAGGGTTTCGATACAGTTTTTCAAAGGCCATACTGATATTTTTTAATCGCCTTAAAAGTGGTTTTTTCCTTGTCCGATCGTTATAAATTTTCACCAGCGATTGACTATAGATTGAAATTTGTGAAAATGTAGTTTAAAGTAAAATCGATATTACTATGACAACAACAAACAAAAAAAACCATTGAAATTGGTAAAAGCCGAATTTTGTGTGATCTAGACCAGCTACTGAAAATCAAACACTAGGAACTGAAAGTATGGTGTTCAACAAAAGATCTCCGTAAGAAGTAAAAAATTCTGTATGTTTGAATTCGACTAAAACGGAAATATATTCCCGACCTTAAATTTTCAATAGCCGTGATAGATTATTTAATAAAAACGTTATAAATGACTCAGATTATTTCTAAGTACCGTTAGAATGCTGCTTAATGTCATATTTTGATGCTAGGAAATTTTGATGTATTTTCGTTCTTGCAATCTTGAAAAATAACCCGTTTTCTCACCACCTGTGTAAGTGCAACTTCATTCAAAATTTGGACTTTTAGCGCTTTTTTGTATATCTCTGAAACGACTCGAACGAATTTTTTTAAAATCTCTTCACATAATCTTCATAATGTATATAATAATGTCTGAAACTTTCATTAAGATTGATTCACTGCAACACCTTGAAATTTCAAGACAAACCTATGCTACTTACCGGTCAAAAATCTGCGTTACAACATTCACTGTTTTGACGTTATGCTTAATTTTTCCAAAATAATGCGCACTATACATACCTCCATGATTTTCTTTTTAAAGTTTGAATTTATCGCATCTTTTGAATGTAAAACATTGACAATACTCACACTGAAATGTACTAGTGACGGATATATGTATTGTCCGCATCAATTTGGAAAAATTAGCATAACTTCAAAACAGTGTGGGATAGTGAATCATTCTCAATGAAAGTTTCAGACATTCTTATAATTATCTCAATGGAATAACTGCCTGAAGTCCAATTACGTTGCTTGCAACGCAAAATTAAGTAGAATCGAGTCACTTTAGAGTTGCAAACCCTTTTCCGGCCATAGTTCTGGGTTTTGCCTGATATTTCAATGTCACATAGTAGCCTGTCATCACTCTACAATGCCTTAGAGCACATGCAAAGAACTTGAAGTTGTTTATGCCGAGAAAAGTCCTTTTTTTACCAAATGAGCTCGCCAACAAAGAGCATGCATGTATGAGAGAACCGTGAGAGACATTTCACTGACCTTTAAGGTGGCTGAACACAGTTTTGGGAGTTTGCGAGTGTATTCATTTGCCAAATCATGGCAAGAGAAAGGTTGCAGCTCACAAGGTGAAACTTAGCAAGTGAAAAATATACTGATGAAAGATTTTGATTGACAGGTAAAATTTGACGTTTTCATGGCAACATGAACGATTGAATACAACCTTAAAATTTCACTTTTGCTCAGTTTACATAAAATTGGCTCATTAGATTTTCCTATAAACTTGCACACAGCTTACTATAGTTAATCATTACTATTTGAAACTTATTGGACCAAATTTTAACAGACGCGTTTTTAGATAATCAATAATATGATCGCACTGTAATTATTAAATGTGTCACAAAATTCGTCTGTTCAACTTCCATTTTAAATTTATCATCATTTAAAATACGATATAAGTAAAAATTCTGGCAAATATCAGAAAATTTTAATGAGTAGATTTTGAGAAATCGCCTGTGTACCAATGCTTTTTGGCCGCCATGTTTGTTTGTCTAATTTAAAACACGCGCCGTCAAGCAAGTTACCGCTGACCACCGACAAAACTGTGTTCAGCCACCTTAACGAATTTTTATGATTTCTGTGAAATTTATACATGGATTTTTGAAATCCGGGTTAGCAAATATATCCACTAATTCTACTAGCTGGCAATTTAAAACAAGAAAACTCGTTCAAAAGCCGATTAAAAGCGTTTATATGACGCCGGGCAGGAAGTTAATGGTCCCCAGAAGCATTCCAACGAGTCCAAATTCAGGAAAATGACGCAAATTTTAGAACATTTATTCAGTAATCTGACTTCGCAAAGTTTCAAACCGGTGTCATTTCAGTCTAGAAAATTTTAAGTTGAGTGAACTGCAGCGAGAGAGTGCCTGGTTAAGGTTTACATAACAACTTAAATAGCTAGCAAAACACAACTTTTTTCGCGGTCCGTTAAACAACAGGATATGGCATGGACTAGACAACAAACTAAATGAAACACAGTGCACAAATTATCACCGTCTTATCTGCTAAAATCGGCCTATGGTTCAATGCTAATAGGGCCCGCTGAAACTAGACCTAGATCCAATTTTCCTAAGTCGAGAGTTGCTTTTACAAGGTACAATCAGCTAAGCTAAACACGGACGAAACAGTATTAATGGCTGGCACAGAATATTTAGGCCAAACCGCAGTTCAACAACGCGATCACATACCTGTCAACACCATAAGGAAATCAAACAATCACACACTTTCGCGGCACTGATAAGGTTATTCACAACCACGCATAATCTTCTCACTTTCAACATAAGCGAAATATCATCGACTAACTCGCAAAAACCCAGCCTACTGGCAAACAAACTCCTCTGGACTTTTCTCTAACACTCGTCTTATTCAAGTTCCCGGATGTAAAGTCACACGGTCGGCGGATCACCTTTGCCTTGTTTTCACACCAGAAAAAAACGAAGTTTTGGCCTGGGTCAAAGTTCACTGGCAATTTTGCTCTCACCTAATTCATTTGACTCCTAAGAGCCTGTTCCCGAGGCCAAAGACTTAGTGGTCACCTTAGAAAAGCGAATAATATCGTACCTCTCTGTCTCAGCCCGGATCAGGGTGATTGATCCGTTTAGCCAAATGAAACGAGAATATAATACGATATTGGACGATGCAGACTCTGCGAATCATAATAACTTTGTCCCTTCTCAGAGCTTTACATGATGCTCTCCGGGAAACGTTTCTCAAGGTGACCAATATATAAAACAAAACTGCGAAACGGCACCGAAACCAGCTTGAGGCGCGCGCTGATTTCAAATAACTGTCACTTGTGTTAAAGAAAGAATTGTGGGTAGGGAAAAAAATCAGGAGGGGAGGGGGAGGTTAAGATAGTAATTCTGTCTACATCCACTTCTACACAAATCCCTAACCACAAAACAATCCAAAAAAAAAAAAACAAAAAAAAAACGACATGAGCAAGCAACACAGTAAACTCATGTCAAGCTATTAGACAGGGGAAGTTGAGAAAAATTACAAAATGTTTGCTAACCCGGTTTTCATAACTCCAGGTAGATATACATTATGAAGATTATGTGAAGAGATTTTAAAAAAATTCGTTCGAGTCGTTTCGGAGATATACAAAAAGGCGCTGGAAGTCCAAATTTTGAATGAAGTTGCACTTACACATGCAGGTAGTGAAACGGGTTAGTTTTTAAGATCGCAAGAACGAAAATACACCAAAATTTCGTAGCAGCGAAATACGATATTAAGCAACATTCTGACGCTACTTAAGGATTATTTGGGTCATTTATAACGTTTTTATTACATAATCTATTACGGCTATTGAAAATTTAAGGTTTGAAACATATTTTCGTTTTAGTCGAATTCAAACATACAGAATTTTTCACTTCTCACGGAGATTATTTGCTAAACATCAAACTTTAAGTTCCTAGAGTTGGATTTTTAGCAGCTGGTCTCTGATCTAGATCGCGCAAAATTAGGCATTTATCAATTTCAAAGTTTTTTTGTTTATTGTTGTCATAGTAATATCGATTTCACTAAAACCCACATTTTGACAAATTTCAATCTATAGTCAATCACTGGTGAAAATTTTATAGCGATCAGACAAGGATAAAATCACTTTTAAAGCGATTGAAAAATATCGGTATGGCCTCTGAAAAACTATATCGAAACACCTTGAATAAGGTATCCCTTGATAAAACATAAAAAGATATAATTTAATTCGACTGAATGAAAGCTAAAGAATAATTTCCGGAGTTGCCAAGTAATGTATTTGCGCGTGAGTTTTCCTTTTGAATTGTCGGTAAATCACTCGTGAAAACATCAGTTTCCAACCCTTCATTACATATAACACGCGCTTTAACTTGGAAACTTTTGAAAAAGTTAATTGTAGTTCAAAAAATTTCCAGATTTTAACTTAAAGTAAACCGAATCGAAGAAGACATCCTTTCACAAACAGAGAGCAAATGGTGCCAAGAGAATAGCAGAAGTAGATCGGTTATCTCACAAAGAACGAATGCGGCAAGACTATTCATATGGCAAAAAACTTTGTGTCTCAGTTTTTTTCTTGCTATCAACAACATCTTCAATTTTGCCCTTCTTTCTTCCTTTTTTAATTTCATGACAGTTTAAATTCTTAAACTCTCTCGTAATTAAATCGTTTTTCATTTTTTGTAAGTTAGCTCGAAAAATAGAGGATATTACATGGCCGCTTGGGGATACGAATTTTATCTTCGAGTGCTGAAAGCGATACTTTCAGCACTCGAAGATAAAATTCGTATCCCCAAGCGGCCATGTAATGTTCTGTTTATTTTATAGATACTGATGAAATTCCTACATAAAACACAACTTTTTAAATTCATTTTCGAAACAGCAAAATAGTAAAAGGAAAAGAATGGCTAATCATGTTAGTAACCATGGCGACACCAATATCCTCACATGAGATAATTAAAATAGTATCTTCACTGCGCGCGATGAAGATATGATTTTTTAGTAAAAGGAAACATCCTGATATTCATCACTATCGAATCGGATATAATAAAATGGATTTAATTATAATTATATAGTCACATTTATTGCTATTGCAATTTTACTAATTTTGACTATTTTATTTTATCATTCTGTTGCATTAACATTTAGATACCTAAAAATTTTCAAATAAAGCGTAACTGGAAAAAGGAGAATTGAATCGATTAGACATAAAAACTAGTTCATACGCAGTTTTCAGGTGGACATTCAATAGATACATTTCATGCATTCTTTGATTTAATTAATAAGTGAATTTAAAGGGAAGAAAATTTTACCAAACCAAATTTAGCATTCAAAACCATTTTCAAATTTTGCAGGGGGTTAAAACCTTCTTTGTCATGTCGTGTCTGACAGAGGTAATGAGATTAAAAGCGGGTAAAAGAACCGTAACTTTTATTGAGGGGAGCAAAAAGTTATTTAAAGGCAATTAAATACAGTTCCATTATACCAACATGGCATTTTGAACCGTTTATTAAAGCCCTTTTTACAGGATAATATAATCAGTTTATCTTTTAATTTAAATTTACAAAAAAGAGCTAAATATTTTAAATCGATCTATCATTGGTCTCCACCTTTCGTAGCTATTTTTAAGAACATTAGAGAAAAATTAATGTCCTGTAATTAGTTTTACGAATCGACCACCTGCCATCAGGGAAACTGGAGGAGGCGTACAGCCAATAAGAAACTCGTCTGGTTTTCAGACTGTTAATAGATTCTTCATATAAGATATTTAAGGATAATAGACAAGCAATTTTGTTAGACTGAGTATTTATATTTTATCAAGAACAGAGTTGAACAAGTAATGGTTACAGGAGGTATGCGTAGTTACGTTTCGTTTTTAACCCGCAACAAAACTCAATTTTTTAGCGTATGTTAGCTTGTGTTATGCGAAATTTGAGTCCATGGATGGAATCCTGAAGTGTGATTGTGCATGATGCATAAAGATCTTTTCTTAAAAGACACCATCGAACGGCGCTGTAATTTTTCCCGTTGTAGACTTGTAGAATTTTTTCAGTTTTCACAAACTTACGGCTTTGCAAACTTTATTAGGCATAGCTATAGGTTCAATTTTTTCTTTTAAATGCTTTAAACGGAGCCATGCTTTCTAAAATACTCCTCCATAACTGACTGGTGTTTTTCCGCATCATTTTTTTTCCACAAGCCAAGCATCATTTTATCGTCATTTTTCTCTTGGAGTCATTCATACGGCGTAGCTTAAATCACTTGTGCTGAGGCACAGTGAGAACCATGATAAAATGTGGCGGAGATTATCATCAGGGATTGCAAAGCCTCGTAAAGTAAAACATTCTCTCATAAATTTCGTCGACTTGACTCGCAGAACTCAACCGACTGAAAGCGAACATCGGTCCAGAGTGAAGCAATTTATCCCATGTTATTTGTGTGAGAAACAGCATGCTTACGGTGGTAAATAGTTCAATCTTTGTGTGAAAAGAATTGTAGAAAATGTCTCAAATTACCGTATGAATATGACGTTGATGATAGTTAAGCAATATTCTTATTTGGCCTTGCTTTAATTTGTAGTGCTGTGATTGCATTATAATGTTGTTGCTAAATATCAAAACGGCTTCACATCAGAGTTGAATAGGAGCTGATAGGAGGAAAGGCATATACCAAAGGGAAATGTTTGTTCCATGCCACCCCCTTTACAAAGTATAGAAAAGTATCTAATAGACGGCTTTACTATTAAAAGACGTTTTTAGTCTGGCACCATGTACCAGAAATGGTGTTAATTTCAGTGTTGATCAGTACATCTAAGTACAGGTTACGTTTGAACGATTCAATCTATGGTTGCTTGGTTTCGTTTTTATTATAGGGTATTTTGTGAAAAAAGGGTTTAATTAAGTTGTGTTTCTTTCCTTGAAATATTAATGTTTTCATTCTAAAGCAGAGTGGGAGTTCACCACCTTTTATCTCCTTAAGACATACGCGCCATAATCCACAGTTGAATTTTCTAAAGTCTGAAATTTGCGTTATTATGAGAAGCCAAAATTGAACCGGCTACTAGGATTTATGAGTTCTTTAAACGCTTATTAGCAAGATTTCTTTTTATAACTAAATTTATATGTTAATGAGGCAAAATAGAAATAAAGACAGACCTATATTTAAGATTTAAAACACTATTGATAACTAATCAATTAAGCCATTTTTACGATAACCTTATTTTTCTTTGACATGTTTGCTTTCCTATTCAAATTTATTCATTTCGGTATTTTGTTCTTTCAGATTTGAAATAACGAGAGCAAACAACCATGAACCAGGAAAATATTTCTCTTCCACCAAGTGAAAACGTCACGGCCTTATCTTCATTTGATATCTCAACAAAAGTAGTAATGAGTGTCGCCTATGGTATTATCTTCCCAGCCGCGTTGCTAGGCAACGCCTCGATAATCTACCTTGTCTTCAAGATGCCTTCGATGCGTTCATTAACGAACATGCTTCTAGTAAATATGTGCGTGGCAAATTTACTGGTGACTTTGTTTGCAATGCCCTATTCTACACTGTACCTTTACATTCAGTATAATTGGCTTCCTGGTAACCTTGGCAACGTGACCTGCAAGCTGACACATTTTTTGTACGCTCTTTCAATCGCGGCGTCAATTTTTGCGTTGCTATTGATTTCGCTGGATCGTTATTACGCAGTCCTACACCCTTTTCAGCGGCGTCCTCTTCTGTTGCGGAGCAGGCGACTTGCATCAATAATCATTTGGTTTTTCTCTTTCGTATGCATGACTCCTTATCTGTTTCAATTCAGAGTTATAGAGTATCGTTCCTATTTCTTCTGCATGGTAAACTGGTCACCGCTGGACACTGTTGTTGCTTCGCGGACATACTATATCACAGTATTTGTGCTTCTCTACTCACTTCCTCTGCTAATAATTGGTTTAGCCTATAGCTTGATTGGGAAACATCTTTGGCAGCGCAAGATACCTGGTCAACAGACTCTGTCAAACAAGCGCGTGGCACAGCGCTCCAAATGTAAAGTAGTCCGCATGCTTATCATTGTTGTTGTTGTGTTTGCACTTTGCTGGATTCCAGCCCATCTTATGCACTTTTTGTCATATTTCCAAAGAGAAAAGTACTTTTCGCTTCATCCTTTAGTTCTGTTGATGGCATTCTGGTTGTGTCACGCCAACAGTGCAATATCGCCTTGGCTATTTCTAGTCATGCACCATAACTTTAGACAGGGGATTCGGAGACTCATTAAAGGGCGTTATTTCCAGTACAGTCCCCAGCAATCATCCGCTTCCACGCAATGTACCCGCGGACACAGTTTGGTGGAGCGCCAAGGAACGTTGAAGACTAACCGAAGAAATATTTCGGGAAAAAAGCGAACGGTACTATGATTTGTAGGAATTCAGTTGAAATGACTTATGATGGCCAAGTTGCTCTTGAACTCCATAACAAAGATTGGTCTTGTCATTTATTGATCACTTTATTCGTTCAGAAGGCTAGCGTTCCTCTTTTCCTGTAATGCTCGAAGTAAAAACCTGTTCTTTTGGAGTATAAACTGCCTAATAAGCTGCCACTATAGCATCATATTCCCGAGGGTACTAGCCAGGTCTAAAAGCTATATCTTTTGATAACATGATAAAGTTGTTTTTCAATTTATGGTTACTTACAAGCCAACAAACTCTTGCTTAGTTTGATAGTGCTTGGCAGTGCATTTTTTAAAACAACTTTTGATTGATATCTGTCGAGTTTATTTTCAAGAGTATACGCTATGCGCTACTACGCTAATACGCTATTTTTTTTCGGGCGAGGCAGGGCTTAGCTCTTGATGTTGATATCGAAAAATTGTAAATTTGGTGAAACCCAAGAAACTGTAAAATAGCTTTTTGTTCTATGGGCTTCAGGATGCCGCAGGTGAGAGACAGTCCGTTTTATGAAAATCCAAGGAACAGTCTTTCAGTCAGTGCGAGAGTATTAGGGCAGAAATGTAAATACAATGTGGAAAAGGATAGACCATAGATATATAGCAAAGTAAACGTCCATGAACGACTTATATGGCAAAAAGGTGAACTCGTCAAAAAAATAAACCCTTTTTTATTTTCAACACTTATATCAAAGGTGCTTGCTTAATAAACAGTAAAAAAAATCTTTGTTTTCAAAATACAATTTTCTTTCATTTTGCTTCTTCATTACCATATGTATCATCAAGATTGTCACTATCGCGATCATACTCGCCATCAGCGTTGTCTCCATCAACCTCACAATCGGTATTGTTATAACAACTGGTTTCTTCAGAGCGTGGACCGTAGTTACGATGACGTCTATGCGTTGCCTGTTCTTCATTTCCCGGTGGTGTTTTTTCCTCAATTGGTTCATCGTATAGGACCTGTATACAGTGGGGCTGATGCTGAAGGTCCATAAACTCCCATCCGAAGTGTGCCCCACCTGGAAGCCTCTTATTTATTTTCTTGAAGTAAATAAACTTATACTTAGGGCCATGGTCCTGCCAGTTTGACCAGATTTTGTCCAAAAAGGCGTGGTGACACCAAAATTCAGGTGCAAGAGCAGATGAGTCCTCGGACATGGTTCCTCCAACGGCGTTATGCAAGTCATTGTGCATGTAGTCTCTCACACCAGATTCAAATTTGTTAAATTGGTTCCAAGGAATTTTATTAAGGTCGTTGACGTACCATTCCCCTGGTAAAAACATTTTTCGATCAAATTCTCGGGACAGACAATCATGACCATGCCAGACAGGAAGATACCATTTTCCAACACTGAAGGGCCCACTTCTAACGCAGCCTGATCCAGAGTTGCCGTCGCCACCAAAGCCGTGAGGCCCTGGATTCCAAATATCCCGTTTATCTGTATGACGCCACAGTCGTTTGCGTGACACTGCTCGTGCCCAGTTCCAATAAGGTACAGTCACGCGACAGTCAACGTGACGCAGCAGATTTTCGAATATAGAAATGTACCAGCGATGCCAAGGAAAGAAAAGATTTTTCTCGTGAATGATATCAAAAAACTTGAAATGAAATCTGGTAATAATATCGTAGGTCCTCTTATAAGGGTTTTGCATTGACACTACTTTGAGGGCCCTTACAAAACGACGTCGCTCTTTAAGAGGCATTTCTATGAAGTCCTTTCGTATTCTGTGGCAATCAGAGGGCTTTCCATCTTTACAGTAGCAAAGGCGGTTGCATTCATCGTATATTATTCCAGAACCTGAACAGCTGTGATTAAATCCTGAAAAGGAAAATAAAGGATTTGTTGTATTTCTTTTCATTATCATTATGTCACTATTCGTATGTATGAAAATGAAGGATTGAACCCAGGAATCATTTCATGAGAATGCGGAATTTATGATCGTCCGGGTGAGAGTAGCCCTGGATAGAAATGTTGTTGAAAGTGACTGACGTTTCGACTACTTGTGCGTTAGTCATCTTCAGAGTCAAAGTGAGCTCTATCACTTCTGATCATTTTAATGGTTTTAATCTTTTGTTTATTGACCTGATTGGTCAGTTAAGTCGCATTGTGATGACTTGTCTGTCAGTCAAACCGTGATGTACAATCAGAATGCTGAACACCATTTACTGACGAAACTGCTTAACTGGCTTAACGGACAGACGACCAATAACATCTCGACTTAATTGACCAATCAGGTCAATGACCAGAGTTTGGTGTCTTCAAATGACGTGATACAATTCACTTTGACTCTGAAGATGAATGTCATCAACCGGTCCTATTTCAGATCAGTACTATACTCATCGGGACGATCATATTCCACCTTGTTATAGTTAAGTATAGTAATATTACACTAACGTTTTGGTTGTCCAGTCATCCATAAATCCTTCCACTTGTCGCTGAGCTTCCTAATACATCCTTCCAGCCATCGGTTCTTCATTTTTACCTCAACCGGTTTTTGCCTTCTAATGTTCATTCGTTTGATACATGTATGCTCAACTCACCTGTTCCTCTAAACGCGTAAGAGAGCTTGGAAACATCAGCAAAGGAGCCAATCCGGAATGTCCTTTGATTGCTGCTCATCACGTGCTTGCCAACTGCCAAAATGAATGCTCTGACTCCTTTGTCTTCCAGTGACTTGATAGGATGAGATGCCAATACTTTTGAAGTAAGAGAACTACTCTCTACTATGACAAATAAGATTCGATCGACCTTTGGCTTGTGTCTTTCTGGTTCGGAATACAATCTTGTTTTTAAGAAATGGAACAAACGGTTTAAAGATGCTCTCTGGCCCGGTACATATCTGTGAATGAAGAAATACCCAGCAAAATATATCACCATGTACAGTTGTATATTTTGTGTTACTTCTTAGCGTGGTCTGAGGTATCAGAAAATGATTCGTGTCTCGCTTAAATCGCTGCCGGCATGCGAGTGTCTCGCTTCTTGAAATTTTCAGATGGTCAGCTTTCCAGAAGGCTAAAGTGATACACAACCTAATGCACGTAACCAAGTTTTGATTTAAAAAGAAACAATACAGAACATAAATGAAAGACCCTGGGAAGGCCTTTTTTCTAATGCAGGGGTGTACGTGAGCTGGAGAAAGATGAACCACCGCTTTTCTCTAGGTGCAGTCCAGCCCCATTTAACTGACACTCGCTTAATAAGGACACTTCACTATCACGAACAGTTTGCTTTGTACCTGGGGAAAGAAGAGCCCTTACGTTTTTCAAAATTGAACCCGATTAATAAGGGCACCTCGGTCACTTTCTATGGCCCCCCTCAGTGTCCGTATTAACGGGGTTGACTGTACTCTGAAGACAGTATAACAAAATGAAACAAAATGAGAGGACTGGTTGAAAATTAAAAGAGTCTTCATTGGATTCGAAGACGGGCCCTTATTAGAATAGGGGCGCTTATAAGGAAAAATACCGTTGAAAGTAGCGCTTGCTAGAAAGGCGGAGGTTAGACGGGGTCGTTAAATTGAATTGTTATAGTTTATTTTATTCAAAGAGGTATTGTCGTTATTAGTTACAAAAGCCAGGTTTCCTGTACCATGAGACTGAGTGTTTACCTGAGCGATGAGATGGCGTTCAAAGTGCACTTCATGTTCATGTATTGGTTCCAACGAAAAACAAGGCGCGGAGTTGACGAATAAGTTACCATGGCGACCCTTGTTCCTGAAGGAGACACGCTGAATTCTTGTACAAGTTTTTGTGCAAAGGTTTTGAGTAATAAGAAATTCCTGGCTCGAACAGTGCTAGTGCTTGGTATTGCTAATGAGAGTTGTATTCGAGGAGGTAAACCAGACGCTGCAAAATAGAAAGGGAGGTCTCTTAGGAAATTTAAGTTCAGTTATATGAAGTTGGATTGGTTGGGCGGAGAGGGTATTTGTCAACAACAAGAATTTGAAACATTTTTGTCTCCATACTACTGAAGGTCTTTAACCACCATTTCAGATAATCAGCTAATCAATCAATGGACGCCAAAAAGAATGACCGCAATAAGCATGAGCAAAAGAAAAGTCCGCTGACCAGCACTCCACTCTCTTCTAGGCTCCATCCCTCTTGTTTTCTCTTTTGTTTTCTCCGTCTAAGAGTATTTTATTTTACGCCAGTACTGATTGACATCAATCTGGCAAATATAGAAAGCTGTTGGTAAGCTCTGCGATTTTTATCATTTAGAATGGAAAGCAATGCCAACCTCGCACACTTCACAATCTTTGCATCAATGCAACGCGCGCGAGTAATGCATGAGAACCGTTTATAGCCCGATCTCAAGAGTAAATTTACCTTTATTCACCTTGATTCTACGTAAAGGCAAATTTTCTGAAACATTGATCATGCGATCTTGGACATGGGTTAAAAAAAGAATAAAATTCGTCACCTGAAACGTAACGGAAACAAGAAAGAACGGACGGAAATGTGATAACAGAAATGTGGCGGAAACATGATCGTTTGTTTCCGTCGCGGAAACATGACGGAAACGCGTCCCGTCCATGGAAAACTAGATCACCATGTTTCCGCAGGGCGGAAACGTGACGGATATAAGCAACTTCCCGTTTCCGTCGAGTTTACAAAATACGGAAACACGTTATTTCGTCCTGTGGATCTATCCATCCATCAACTGATCGATCAATCAGTATTAATCAATGTTATTATTCATTCAAAATATTTCTCCGTTTTTGATTGGCTAAAAGCACACGCATAATTCACCATAACCACCTACTGATAACCAAATTTGGAGGAATTTTACGATTAATCAACCGATGAAAAAAGTGCAGCACAGCTGCAGGTTAAAGCACCGTCAACCAAGAAAACCCGAGAACGAGGTTGAGTTGTTTTGGTTGTGAAAACAAAAATGGCGGACATGTCACTTGTTTCAAGAGTAAAAACCAGGCCAATTATGAATTATCTCATGCTTTCTCCGTATAGATACAAGATAGCTTTTGGGAGGGTGTTATCGGCCTCGGCAGATAAAACCCTCCTCGATCTCCGTTCGTTGCTCTTCAAATGATAGTCAGCGTCTTTCATTATTTGTTAGTTAGTCAACCAATCAATTGACAGAATCAAAGTAACCAGGAAAAGCAAGAAATCAATCAATCAAGCAAGCAATTAATCAGTTTTTCTTTACAAGCCCATATAGTTACGCTCCAGTTAACTTGAACTTTTAACAATAAGGAAGAGAAATAGCGCGAATAAGCAAAATGAATTGATTTCTCCAGTCTGACAAAGTAGCCGAACTTTACTGTCTTTGCTGATCTACTCTCTCTTGACTAGTACTCAGTTTAAAGGTTCCTCTTCAGTTTAACTATTATGCTCTTGTTCTGTACCCACCATTATTTCGCTTGGCCGACTGGAAAAGACTGCTGGATAAATCTTCTATTGTAGATGTGATCCACTTTGTGGTCACGCCTGGCAAAAGACAATTTAAAGAACAATTGCATGAGTTAGTGCCCCTTGTCAAAACTGTTATGAAACAAGTTTATGCTTGATGTCTTGTTTCATGTAACCAGTACAACAAAGCCCCTTCATTGGATCAACTTATTGGATGAATAAAGCATGCTAAAGGTAAAGCTTTTGGAACAGAAATCAAATAAATATTGTGTCAGTCTGTTAATTTTTGAAAGATTAATTCGTAAAATCATTGTCGGATCAAGGCAATAAAAATATATAAATAATAATAATAATAATAATAATAATAATAATAATTTTTTAAATTTAATTTTTTAAAGGTCAAAACTTTATTCATAGATAATAATAATAATAATAATAATAATAATAATAATAATAATAATAATAATAATAATAATGAATAAGCGGTGCCAACTTTTCTCACTTGCAGCCAATGGCTGAATTGCGGAGGAACCAGAGAGGTGAGATCGGACGTCAGCATGTAAAGGCGCACTCTTGCATCCACTTCAGTCCATGTTTTGATCACACCTCGCCCACCCAGATCGATGATGGCACAAGTCAGATTGACCATGACATCGGGGCCTACGTCCCCTACTCTTTTCAAACATTGTCACGGGTTCTTTTACGTCCCCTTCCAACTGAAGTACAAGGATGAAGGAGACAAGGCCAACGGCTTAACGTCACCGCCCAATGACGCGATCATCTGAACCGAGAAAGGAGTTTCACAGCTTGCATGATCTCACCAGTTTTTTAAAGACCTTGGTTGATGGTCCGGCCGGGGTTTGAACTCACGACCTCTCGCTCAGCAGACCGCCCCTCTTATAACTGAGCTAACCGGGCGGCGGCTAATAAACACTATCTTGTATCTACACGGAGAAAGCGTGCAATATCATAGTATAATAGCTTCAGAGTTGTGTTTATCTTAATAAACAACACTTGAGACCTATACTGAGATCGCGACGTTTTGACTGCTTACTGCTGGTCATCAGCAGGCAATAAGAGTGACTGTATGCACGACACTTAAAAAAGCATTTATTATTAAAGTTCGCTGTCCTTTAATTATAGTTACCCGGATGCTTTTCATCAGCGCCAACTCGAAATGACGTCAAGACGAGCCCTATCAGTACATAGCCCAAACTATGACATGAGTACATGATTGCCATATGGGGTCCAGTACTTTCCACTTAATCCATTCATCTCAGGAAAGTCTGCCATTTGCGTTTTCAGGCGTCATACCTAAATGTTAGCAATAACATTACTCAAAATTAGGCTTGACTCAAAATAATAAAGATATGTTTTGAAGGAGGTTGCTACAAATTTTCTTTCATTCTTGACACGATTTGACCCAAGTTTTCTTGTCTAGGTTTCACGATACATAACCAACAATTCGAACAATTTAAACGAGTCGCATTCATTGCGTCTCATTTAGCACTTACAAAAAGAACACGTTTTAACCCAAATTCGGACTTGCATAGCCTTGAAACGAGCCCTTCAACAGCTTAATATCAACAACTGTCCCAGTTGTATTTAATGATTAAAATTCAGCTGAAAATCAATGATATGTAAAAATGGTTTGTGTACATAATGCATTCCTCTACAGCACAAGAGTAGTCAACTCTAATTTTACTCAATGAAATCTTAATGTCTGCTTTGTTTCCTCAGAGAGTTTGTTAATCGTTATTCAGATTTAAAAATTTAAGTAAATTAAGGTAATTGTTCTTCTTACTGAGACGTTGTATTTTATCATGGCTGAGGTGAATGCACTTGACAACGATTCATTCCTAAAACCATTTAAATTATATGCTGTGTATATCAGAAGTCGAGCCATCGCTATTCATACGTATCTTTCTTGAAAAATTAAACTATGATCGTTATCGCGTTTAACTCTACGCATGTATCGGGTTTATACTTTGTAAGGAAGGCTGAAACGTTAGCAGAGGCGAGTATCAACGTTGGCTTCGGGTTGATTCTTGGTTAAATAATTCTACCCAAATTGGAAAGTGTACGAAACCATTTGCTAATTTATAGAAGCATGGAGAGATTTGTGGGATTCAGCGGTTTTTAACACACTTTAGAGCCTTAAATTGCGCGGTTCGAAACAAAATGGCTAGAATACAGTTTTGGAGTTATGATTTTGTTATAGTTTCAATGGAAATTACAATGTCCTTGCTAGCCTATATGTTTGATGTAAGGAATCATAAAAACAAGACAGCTTCAAAGTAGACTTGCCTCAGTTCAGCTTAGATAAATGGCAATCAGTAAAATCCGTTTTGAGTGTGATACGTTCATGGAGTTGGTCACTGTAAAAACTGAAGAGTGGTGTTAAAACTCAATTCTCTAACTCAACTGTAATCCTTGTCAGCTTTTCATGTCAGCCAAAGAAAAGAATGAAACTAATGGAGAACAGATGGATGATTTTAAATGGGAATTCAGTTGTTGACATTGTACTTAATTAACACGAGCTCTTTATTGGCCTGGGACTAGATCTAATCTAATTGGGTGGGAAGGAGGATGCCATAGGAGCCTTTATAGTACGGCTGTGTTGGACTGGCCAGAAATTGCCGTGGGATGGGCAATCACCAAAAAGGAATAGATAAAAACTTAAATCACGTTTCAAGAGAACAAAATGGCCCCAATTACGCATCACGAAAAACAATAAGGGATCAGGACCCTCTGGCTAGATGGCTCTTATTTTGACAGGCCTGTAGATTTTCTGAGGATTTTCTGTTGCGCTAGAATAAAACTACACAATAAATGTTTTTACTAGTAGATTATACATTCTTTAACAATAAGCAATTACTGGATCCGGATTAAGTTGCTGAAAATATGGTGATTTGTTAGCAGTTACACCTTGTCTACACCCCAGGCAAAAGGAATCAAATTTTCTGAAAAATACTTAAAAATTACAATTTTTTGCTTGATGAGTTCAACAATTGTTTATTGTCTTTCATTGAAGTGGCAAAACAACACCATAAGATAAGAACTCTTCTCTGGAGTTCTTTTTTCGTCGGCTTCTACTATTCACCCAGGGATCATTCATTACAAACATTATGCATCACAATCAGATCCTTTTTTAATAGGCGGCTAGAGACCCTGCAGCAATCTCTTTTGAGCGTTTCAAGAGATTCCCTTCTAATTCGATTAATATATAATTGAGTTCAGAATGTGAATTACACAGCTATCTTATTTACCTAAAAGAACATTCCATTATACGGTGAATTTTGAACATATAACTTAAATGATTTTTGAGATTAAAAGATTTGCTGTTCCTACTGTCAATTGGTGGAATGTTACTGGTATGCATATCTTTTTGTATTTTTTTTTTCACCGTTGTCATAGGCTTCCACAGAGTGTTTTCCGAAGACAGGGACCAAACTGAGCTGCCCTCTTTTATTCGTTAATTCATATATGATAATTACAATGTACCGTATACAAATGGTGTACTGGCTGCTTTAACATATATATCTTCGATTCCTTTCTTGCTTAGGGTTTTTGCTCTATTACTTGAGGTTCTTTGCTTGCATATTGTGCTTGTCTGCCTAAGGTATAATAATAATCATATGTATGTATTTGGGACACCATAATAATCTTATATGAATTATCTATCGAAGTGTTAGTCTGTTTCGCTAGACAAGGGTAAAGAAGGCTCTGGTGAAAAGATCGGACCACATGCAACCAATGTTTCGAGTGCCATCCGTTCTTTTGGTGAAGGTCTTATGCTTAAAACGCCAGCTTATTTGATCATGTCTTTATCAACTTAGTTAATAAAACCAACACAGTTTTGTTAAGAACATAAGCCTTAAACATTAAACATGGGAATTGCTTCTTTTTCACTTTACAAACCTGTCTCGAGCTGAATTTTGTAAATTTGACTATTTTATTTGGAAAAAGGCTAATTTGAAACAAATTGGTAACTTTCTGTAAACATTTGTTTCCGGATCACTTTCTGTTATTGACAGGCGATAGAGAAACGTGTGAATAATGTTGGAGGGGATATCTAAAGTGCGCAAAAAAATTGTACTCAAGTGGTCCGAACTCAAGGCTCTGGCCGGGAGTTTGTTAAGAAGTCGAGGAGCTAATTTTACCAGTCCTCTTTCAGGCACAGTAGTCATTTCCGTATAACTAGAATAGCTTACAGTTTAAATCTCACTACTGACTGCGCATGTGCGAGCTAAAGCGCTTCAAAAACTCTGTAGGATATTTTACATACTTGATCTAAATGGGAAAAACAACATGGCGGCCACAACTGTTAGAGGTGGCCATGGCGGTACAAGAAGGAATTCGGGTAGAAAAGGATGACTTCTGATATGAAACACATGAGAAAGATTTTTTTAGGAGAAATAAACGTATTTTTCTGGAAGGTAAGATATTTCAGTTGTGGCTTGGCGCGAAATTCGAGGCAGGATATGATTTTCTAGCGACAGCGATTTCGCGGCGCATTTTGTTGTAGAAAGGTGTACAGAAAATAGTCGTTAGGTGCCCCTAGTGCGTAGGGTGATAATAGAGCTTGAAGCTTCTTAATTATAGGGACTGCTGTATATAAAGAGAATTAAAATATCTTGCTCACATCAGGAAATTTGCATGTTTTGTCTGAAATATCTAAATCTGTTCAATTTTCAAACAAAAATCTCTGCATGATGAACTGTTCAGGAGGGAAGAGTTGAAGCTAAAAATGCCTACCTTACCTGAAGCTTCATTTCCTGGAGTTTTGATCTGGGTTCAAAGAACGAATGGCGGGCTTAATGCTCGTTACGTTCAGCTTACGCTTCAAATCTCATTATTACCACTAACTGTTTTCTGGTATGCGTATAGTAGCAAGGAACTGAATAATTTCATTTGCTTGTTCAGTTTGTTTCTGTAAAAATGTTGCTTTTATTGCCGATGACAGATGTGACTAATATCTCAAAACAAGCGGGTTGTGTCATTCAAAACCTCGGCCATAAATACAACAAGCTGTTATAGTCGGCCCAGCTAGTGCACAGTAGAGAAAGTTAATGGTGCTTGTTTTAACGGGCACTTAATTGGAAATAGGTTTTTACAATCATAATGAAAGTCTGACAATTTTTACTGTCGAGAAATGTTTCACCATTATTACCGTGAGAAATCATGAGGACATGTGGTGAAAGTAAAAGACAGGTATGTTAGTTTTGGATATTTGTTTTGTTATTTCGTAAAAGGAATAATATTTTACTTTCTTATACAAAACCTGAGTTCTCAGCGTTTATGTCAGTCCCAGAGCTCTCTCATGAGGCCAGAGAAATTTTCTAAAGCCATGCTCACAATCTTTTCCGGTCCAGTTGAGAATGAAGGCCTTGTCTTCAATACGCCAATCGAATATTGTTATTTGAGTCCCTAAAATGTTACTTATTCTGTTTGAACAACAACTTTCCGGTTTTGGTTTTGGTTTGCGGCTCTTTTTTCACCTTTTTTATTCTTTTTCAATAGTTTCTTATAAGGCAAGAGCACAACAATATACTAGTCTATCAATTTAGTTTTCCTTTAAGTTTAGTTTTGTTTTAGGCCAATTTAGGCCTGTTGCTGTTTGAAGCTTTCTTGTGCTTATCATGTCTTGTTTACAATAAAAACGGGTATTGAAATGGCAGGTAACCAACCCCAATCTTGCCCTTGAATCAATTTTGAGGCAAGACGTCAACAATTTCTTTTACCGTGGCAGTCCATCGTGAATCACATTCAGCAAGCACAGGAAAAAATTGAGATGTTTGGGACATTAAATTTTGCCCAATAATGCGTTTACTGAGCTATCGACCAAATTAAAATCCGTCTGTTCTGGCAGAGTCCCTAAAAAGAAGCCAAGTACATGTATAAAGTATGGCTACTTTTGAGTTACTCGTTGAAGGGGTTATTTTTCATTTCCTCGAATTGTTGGTTGTGCTTTAATGCTTTTGCCTTATTACTTAGAGAAGACGTAGAATATTCGGACTATGGCAGTCAAATAATGAGTCATTCATCTAATGCCAGTTACAATTCGAGTTCCAGGAATTGTTCCGAATTGTTCCCCTCAAATGTTTTGATCACGTGTTATTCAACGTACGGATCAGAGATCATAAGGGGTTATTTAGCTTTCACTCCTGTAAAATTAGGTAATGAATTTCTTGACTACATTTTAAAGATCGAACAAGAGGGAAGATGAGTGCCAAAAGCAATGGAAAAAAATATATAGAGAGAGAGGGATAGAGAAAGTCCACGTCTCTCAGACATCTTGCACAAAACAGGCCCCGATTCCCAGCGTTGGATATTAATTTTAGCTGTTGATTAATTATTCTGAGACGCTTTGAATTTCTGAAAGCAACTGTATGTTTAATACAAGCGGAGTGGGTTTAGTATTTTTGTATGAATAGAGGCTTTTTAGTATGCAAGTCATTCCCAGTCGTTACGCTTCCTTTTCTACGTGTAAGTTTAACTTCAGTTTTTGGGCTTACCAGGTTCCTACCCAGGTTTCCTCTATTTTCCCCTTCCTTTTCGCAGTTTTTTGTTGGGGTTTTTCGTAGCCTCTGATGTCTCCTGTAGATACATATCCAAAACTCCGTTTATAGGATTGTTGTTGACAGGGACTGTGGTTTCTACAACCTGTGCGGTAGTCATCTTCAGAGTTAAAGTGCATGAGTTGTGCACGTCAGTCGACGATATTAAGCTCTCTTTTATTGACCTGATTGGTCAATTAATCGCAATGTTATCGGTCGTCTGTCAGTTAAGCCAAGATGTATTGGCTGTGAAGACTCGAAAAGTCATTGGTGAGATTCGATCCGTCTATTGCCTGAGTTTAAAAGTCGTTTATTGTTAGTCAAAATTGTAGGTTGTCCAATCATTGTCTCGTACTTAGTTTGGCTTGAGTCCGTCAATAAGTCGTTTATACGGTTTCAGTAGCTGTCGACTACGATTCAGTTTTCAATTTTTACTGATGAAGGACAAGTATAAATCATGTTCCATCTGTTAAGTATCTAGGGGTAGTATCGAAGGAGAAATGGAAATGGAAGACAAAGCATATCAATAGCCTCTTCCAAAAGCTAGGGCCTCGACTTACAGTGTTCAACCGGATTTATCACATGCTGGATAAGAGAAGTCTATTGGCATACTTTGATGGTCTTGTCCTACCACACCTGGATTATGCAGATGTTTTCTGGGGAGATCTGCCAAAATCGCCTTGCAAAGAAGATTGTAAATTAAAGGCAGAAGTGATATCAGCTGAGACCCTCAGTCAGTCGCGTTCTAAGGTTTCTGTAAGATTTGGGTTTTCTTTGGTCAAAATGTGATTTGAGGGTTTTAAATCAATCAAAAAATAGTCGTGACATAACTCAGTCATTTAATGACTACTGTACATGTAAGAAATTTTGTGCCCTGGAACTATATAGATCCTCAGTAAGCTAAGGGTCCGCCAATACATACGAGTAAGGTTGATTAAGATGGAAGCAATTCTTTCTGCGATTGAAGGCACGAATATACAATAGAACCCCGATAACTCGAACTCCCCGCTAACTCGAACTAAGTCCAATTTCCTTTGGATTTTACCCCATTTTTCAGTTATTTTTACGTGGTTGAACTCAAACTCAGTTAACTCCAATTCCCCGTTAACTGGAACTAAATTTAGTTTCCCTTGATCAAAAATTCACTGATATTTACGCCGATAACTCGATTTCTGGTTCTTATCATTCCACTCAGATGTCATCCCATTAGTAGTCGGCCTTCGGTCAGCACCGAAAATTTCCGCCGCACGCGAGAAAAACATCTGGTACCCAGGGTATCCCATTAGCTCTGATCTTCTTTTTGAATAATCGGTAAAAACACTAAAACTAACATTGGTCCGACACTACAACAATAAGTTAAATTTGCAAGTTACTGTACTATAGTGCTGAATCGAAAAATCAGTAATTACGAACTGTTTTTCGTTTCCCTAATCAGAGTTCGAGTTACTGGGGTCCTACTGTACAGGTAAAAGTCGTAATTTTGTTTTCAATATAGAAAAAATCACCTTCATCGATTGAGATAATCAAAAATACATATTGGTTAACATTGAAAGGAAACGTATAGTTTCGTTCTGGTAAACCAGAATAGCGTTTATATGGGAACGTTTCCGGCAGCTCGGGTAACTGCGATGTCTACCAAGAAAGTGAACTGTTCAGACTATTTTGAACTGACACGTGGCGTCAGGCAGGGTGACCCTCTTTCCCCATATCTTTTTCTTTTGGCCGTGGAAACCTTAGCGATCGCCATCAGAAGCTCCTCATAAGCTCGGCTTCTCGGAGATTTCCCCGCCGCAGTCACTCCTCCCAAGTAATGCACAAATTTTAAATTTAATGTTAGTTAACCTATTTATTATCGTTTTTATTCTGCTTGTAATTCATTGTGTGTGGCAAAACAAAAATAAAATAATAATCAGAGTTAGCGAAGAAATAAAAGGAATAGTAATAAATCAAGAAGAGACCAAACTTCTTCAATACGCTGAACGCTGATGACACTACTGCTGTACTCGCTGATTTAGAGTCAGCTCAAAAACTCTTCCAACTGCTTGATAAGTTCAAGGAGCTTTCTGGCTTAAAGGTAAATAGTTCAAAGACCGAAGGAATGTGGATAGGATCACTGAAGAACAGTGAAAATAAACCTCTAGGAATCAAATGGCCCACACAGCCAATAAAAGCCCTTGGTGTCTTTTTCACCTATGACCATAAGTTGTCTCACTCAAAGAATTTCTCAGAGAAAATCGTCGACATTGAAAAACTAATCAAAATCTGGTCCTCAAGGGGGCTTTCTGTCTACGGAAAGGTTACTCTAATCAAATCACTTCTTATACCTAAGATCGTTTACAC
>BOPM01000180.1:606975-624377 GCA_022179025.1 Porites australiensis
CTCCCCCTGTTGTAGCAGTACAGTTTCCTTAGAAAGTAACCTCTTATTTATTCATGTTTATTGTTAAAGTAATGGAGTGGGAGTTCTTGGGAAACACGCATTTACGTTGCTCTTCAAGATCTACGCAACATGCTCGAACTAACTAAACTTTCGTGACGTGCCCAAACCAAGATCCGCGTAAGGCGCCCTTTTAATACGAACGAAACATTTTTCCGTGTTAAATTTGAATTTTCAAATTTTCAGCCGTCACTTTTAGGTGTACGTGTCAAAGCAAAAAACATGAAAAGTCTTCTAAGTTAATCCCAAATTTTCTTTCCTAAAACATTGGGTTGCTTTGTGATTGTTTTAAAAAACACATGCGAGGAGCTTGTCTACGTACTTTACTTTGCAATTCTTTGCAAAACTCGAATCTAAATAGTACTCGGAGCTTTAGTGAATATAATGATAAAAGTTAATTTACTATCCAGCCCATTAAAAGACGCTAAATACGTATTTTAGTGTATAGTACGCACCTGAACATAGAACAAATCAAACAAAGACAGGTGTTTTCATCATGCTATTCCTTACGTTCATGCATTGACAAATATATTTTGGGTACATTCTTTTAACTTCTACATACATACATTGATACAACCTTTATTTATACACGATATTAATTCAAAGCTACAAGCTGCTGGGATCGTGTGAAAAAATTACAAATAAAATAGAATGTTAAAAGTTATTAATACTAGGGAATAAAATCTCACCTGTTAATGTCCCGAGAAGTGTCATGTAGTTCACTTTAGTTATAAAATGAAAACAGAAGGAGCAGACGGCAAGTGTACACTGAATGCGGAAAAAATACCCGCTACTCTGGCTGAAGCAAAATTTGTCTTGGGGTGAGCAAGGCCAATGCCGCGCCAGCTCACTTATGACGAGACAATCAATCCGGCTAAGATCATGAATGAATTTCAGGGGCCATTGTGCACTCAATTGTCAAAATGACAGCCACCCTTATATAAAATGTACAAGGAAGTATTAATATTGAGCCTTTCTATGCATGAGTGCCTGCGTTGTATGTCGTTTTTATCGGGCGTTTTCCATCAAATCGTCGGTATTTCAACCGAATTCCGATCACATATCAAGAATTGTGGTAACGCTACATGCGAGCTCAAGCTATCAAAACGATGACAAAGTAAAAGTGAAAATAATAACAAAGAAAGAAACATGCAGGTCTAATAAGCAAAACAAAAGCTTTGAAAGCGCATCAGTCGTTCTGGCAGATTTCTTTACTTGATCGGAATAGTAATGCGATCGACGCTTTTATCGTCCTCTCAGCAAAAGTGATCGTCGGAAATATTCACGGACAGTCTCAATATTAACGGTTTTGAATTTCACAGATGCTTAGAAGGCTCTTGGCCTTTATATAGCGATTACAATTGAGATCTAATTTTCCTTAAAATGTCGTGCTTTAGGCTAACTATACCCAAACGATCACGAGATAAAAGGAATGGTAATTATGATATTAATGTTCTCTCTTTTTTTTTCTTAGAGAAATCGCTCCTGATTACGAGCATTCATAATAGACGTGGTTAAAGGGTTAAAAAACATTTAAGCTGATATTCGTTCTTAAAGGGTTGATAACTTTCTAATGTCTCGGTAACAGAAACTTTCCTCTTGCAGACTAATCAGTAATTCATGTACGGCGTGATCGTTTATTCATATTTACTGAAAGGCACGTATACGCTACTTCGGCACATTACGGTAAATGTTAAAGGCCAATTACAAGCATTTCACAGCCATAAGCAACTTAAAAATTGAATAAAGTATAAAAAATAATATTCTTTAAACAGTGCCGGAACTTTGAAGAAGATTCTTTGCTTTGTTACCCTAAAGGAAAATTAAAAAGGACTGTAATCCGGTTGTTTAAAAACTATTCAGACCGCCAGATTTTTCTGTTAATTAGTCTTCACATCTTTACCTGATTAAGTCGATTTGTAGCAGAAAACGATGAATCATTTCGCTCTGAAGACATATGTTTATCATGTTGGTTTTGAGATTAAACGTTTTTTAAAACGTGAGCATGCAGAGAGGCTATTGCCCACTGCCCTGAACGATCCTTAAGAGCGAATAAATTAGTGTATCACTTAGCTTCACTTCTGGATTGGAAGACACAAATAAAAACACCTTTATTTTGTACGTAATTCCTTCTTCAAATGTATAGGAAACGCGATGGTGAAAAGTGGTAGATGTGTAGTGACGCACGTTTGACACTTCAGCCTTTTGCCTTTCTACATTCTTGTGGCTAAAACTACTTTTCTAGAGGGACACTTACCAACGTTATCGGGTATAACTATCGAGAACATTCAAAGCACTGTTAGTACAAAGAACAATACTATTGGCCACCTTGTGTCCCTGTATTTGATTACTGGTCTCTTCTTTTTGAGGAAGAAACATAGGGAAACTTAATTTTAAAGAAAAATTATTCACTGACTTAAAATATTGTGTTGTGACGTTAGAGGCTTTTGAATGGGTAGGGAAGAGCGCGTTCGTCTGTTCAATAGCGATTTTTATGCCGAGGTCAGACTTGTCTCCAGGGCTTTTCCCTAACTGGTCGTGGCGGCAAGTTAAAGTTGTTTCTCATCGTTTTTATGCCAGCGTGGATATCGCCAATTCCTTCATAATTTCGCGATGCATTTTGTCCGGGGAATTGAAATTTGCTGATATAAGACGTGCTATGCGAAGGAAGTCAGCCTTGAACAAGATGCCTTGAACTTTTATAGAAAGGTCTTTTTCAACTCTGGCACGTAATTGCATTCCAAGCTTTCAATTCGTTTGAGAAAGTAGCAATATAGGGCTAGGAACTTGAAAGCATGGTATTGAAAGTTCCGAAAGAGCCTTCCTTTTTGGTAGCATGCATCGAACGGATTAATTTCGTACCCATATCTCCCATCTGGGTACGAGATTATACACAGCAGTAAGAACAGCACACCACCGGAAAAGTCCTCTACCGGCACTCCTAAAATATTTTCAAGAATAAGTATATTTCTTGTCAATCACATTTCTAGGCGTTGCATCAATAAACTTGGCCAAATATCGTTCTCCGGACATTTCCTTTCTTAAAGTTACTGTGCAGTAGAAGTTTGCTTTGTTATTTTGTACCGCGAGACTTAAAGCTGAATAATTTTCTGGACTTTAGTGAAAAATAAATGGTAAAAGATGCTTTACCATCTGCCTTATTAAACGACGCTCTTTATATGCTCTTGTGCGACGTCACACTAAAGTGGTCTCAAGTATGGAACAACGTAAAGTGGGACGGGAGTTTGCATCACAATAAGTGCTCTGGTAAGCCACAGGAGATAGTTATATTCAGTAGTTTGATGGACCCGATTATCTCGAAAATTCGAATGTAGTACTCTTACTCGATTTCGTACTCGTAGTTGGTATTATTCCCTCTGTTAACAAAGTGTCATTGGTGGTTAGTTAAGTACTCACCTCCGGCTCTATGAAGTTTGAGTTAGGACTAGCTAGTTCGATTCACTCCAGACTAAAAACACAGAAACGTCAGCAACAGAAAACAGCAGTTTAGATGCGGAAAAATAACATCCAAGAGATGAAGACAATTGACGCGCCATCAACGCTTCACCGCTCTTATGATGAAAATGACACGACCAATGCACAAAAACAATGGATTTCTTTTGCCTTCTGGCTACTTACTCGTCAAAACATGATTTGTATAAGAAATAATGCAAATCGGTCATTCAGGTTGGAAATGTCCACCAACGGCAAATCATAATTCAAACATAATGGTAACAGGACCAAACAGTGAAGTAACATTTCGAAATAAGGAAAACAAGAACAAAATAAAAGAACATTAAAACAGATCGCAATTAGGCTTTTTGAAAACTTTTTAGCCTCTCTCATCCCCCTGCTCGTTCAGGTTTTCAAGGTTTATCTCGATTATTTGTGACTCGAATTATTCAGACGCATAGCTAGGAACTTTATAGAGGCACGAACAGAATCCATCCTACCCCGTCTACTAAATCGTTTTCACGAGGGGAAGGTGTTTGGATCTCAACCCGAGTTGGCTCTTTTATTGGTATGCCGAAGCGAACATCTCTCTCACACGTATAACACTGTTCTACAAACAATAATATAGGGTCTTTACGTTCCGACGACGCGATGGCAGTGACAGCGTCGCTTAAAAAAGTGAAGTTACGTTCTTCCATTCTTTATGGCGATTATTCCTACCATTTACTTCATCAAAAGTAGGCGAACCCTCCTGGAGTTGAATTCCTACGGTATATCCCTATCCAAGTTCAGAAAGAGAAATAAAATTTCGTCATCGCTTGTTTACGTCCTCCTTAAAAGGTAAAATGAGGCAATTTCCGTCGAAGTCGTGCAAAAACGACAAAGAAATGTACAAAAAAGTGTGATGCACGTGCGAAGTTGTTGTTTTGCCTCCTAAACCTATTGTGTTTTATACATTCTCGTTGCCATCGTGTCGTCGGACATCTTTGGTCACCCATAAGAAGGAAATGTGTAAGATTTAAACATACTCTCTGGGGCGGGGGTGGGAAGAAAACGCTCCCTCTACCCCCACCCCTTCCATCGTTTCTTGACGTTGCTACGGGCTACTTAAAACCTGACTGTATTAAAAAGAAATTTAAAAATAGACCCCTTTTTAAGGCACAAAAACGAAAATTGACACCCTATATTCAAGGGAAAACTGATAATTAATTGAAAGGGTTTAATCAAATAGGTATATAGTGTCAACATTTTACACAGTTCCATTATAGTGTTGTTCATTAAATTAGGTAGCTTAAATAGTCTGTTATAACATAACAAAAGAAAATCGCGCGCTCTGATTGGTCAGTTAGCCACTACCATTTGCCCGTGGGTGCACAAGGGTGCACGCCAAGAAACTGAGCTAGCGCGGTAAAATTTAGGCAAATTCAACAAATCCCCTCTCCTGACGGTAAAATACACCGATGAAATGCACAGATTAAAAGTGGAAGTTGAAGAAAATACTAAGCTGTCGTTTTGAAGGAAAAAAGACAAAAGATCAAGCGACAAATTTGCCCTGGATGAATTAATCACTGTTTTCCTCGAGGCTAGAATCGGGTGAAGGAAAATTGAGCGAGCGAAGATTTAAGGTACATTTTGTATGTTTTTTATAGAAGAAAAAGTCTATTTGAAATGTAAATTTATCAATTAGCATTGTGTTATTGACTTTTTGGTCAAGCTGATGCTAAATTCAAGCAAATATTTTAGGAAACACGCTCAAATTCGAGACAGCTTTGTTGTGAAGTTTTCATCGATTCGATTAAAAGTTTTAGTTGAGTTTAAACGGGCACATTACGCTGGAATAAGCGAATTTCATTTGAAAACAGAAACATTTGGGTTTTCAAATAATATATTTGTCAAAAAATGACTTCTGTGTGTATTATTTTGTTCCTCAGTGTTCATTCACAACAGTCGTCCAGAGAACGGTCGAAAAACACAGCTTCAGCGCCGGCTGTGTGTCGGCGAATTTCAGTTTTTACTTTTGACTTTCATAGCTGGATTTCCCGAGACAGATTTTGATACAAAGCTAGTTAATTTCTTTGTAAAATTAGTGTTACCTGTTATTCTAAAGGAATTACCTTCAAATTTTCTCATTTCTACTTTACGTTTATTTCAAAAATTGTCACATAAATAAGGTTGATAATTATTTCATTTATTTAGTTTTAGCTTGTTTTTTAGAGTCTTTTTAGTTGGTGTTTATAGTTGCAGCTATAGTTTTCCCAGCTATAGTTTTTCCCCCTTTTTCCCTATAGTTTTTACCCTACTATTAAGAGCAAGTAGACAGGTGCCATTTAGAATAACAACGAAAAACGTTTTGCAATTTTCCTGAAGACGGAGAACGGTTGATTCAGCGAAAGAAAACTCAAAGGCAAGTTTTTGAAAAACATAGAACATCATTTGTTTACGCGCGGGCAGGTGGCAGCACACTTGAACTCGTACCGATGACTCAACCGAAGGCAAACGGAAAATAATGTTTTTCTCTTTTGATTATGTTATAAAAGAAATGGTAAACGTTGCAGCTGTGCAACTGTGCAATCATGGAGTTATGGAGTTAATTGTGTTGCGACTGCTTGTTCAGTTTATTCTGACTGGACTGAACAGAACATAAGCAACACAACTCGTCATATCGACAACAAAAACTCAGTAAGATTGGCAAGTTGTCGACTAAATCTCGTAAAATCTTATATTGCCGCATCCGAAATGTACCACGATACCCGTCGTCAAAACTAAAGTAATAGTTTTTCTGTGGCCAATTTAAATTCCTCTGGATTAAATAACTCTAGGCCTAGCCTTAGGGTCGAGGTTGGGGTAAGCTCCAAGGGAAAAACCTTAGCGTCTAAAGTTTGAAACCAAGTGCAAAAGGTTCGTTTTCACCAAGACTTTTAGGTATTCATCTTTAAAAGTGATTTCAATTAAAAAATCTTGGATCTTTGATATAACCTTATTTTATCCTAACCCTAACCTTAGGCCAAGCCTTAGGGTTAAGGTTTGGGTAATCGCCATGAAAAATAATTGGCGTTTAAAGTTTTAAACAAATTGCAAAAGATTCGTTTTGGCAAAGACTTTTGGTTATTCATCTTTAAAACTGATTTGAATTTAAAAAACCTTGGATCTTGGATGTAACCCTAACTTAACCCTAACCCTAGGCCTAGCCTTAGGGTTAAAGTTGGGGTAAGCTCGTAAGAACACCATTGGCGATTAAAGTTTGAAGTCCAGTGCAGAACATTCGTTTGGAGAAAGTCTTTTAGGAATTCATCTTTAAAACTGATTTGAATTAAAAAAAAAATGGATCTTGGATTTAAAAATCACGTAATCCTAACCCTAACCCTAACCCTAACCCTTGGTCTAGCCTTAGGGTTAGGGTTAGAGTAAGGTCCTGGGAAAACCATTAGCGTTTGAATTTTGCAACATAGGGCAAAAGATTCGTTTGGACAAAGACTTTTAGGGATTCATCTGTAAAAGTGATTTAAATTTAAAAATCTTGGATCTTTGATGTAACCCTAACTTAACCCTAGCCCTAGAACGTGGGGTTAGGGTTAGGGTTAGGGTTGGGGTAAGCTCCTGGGAAAACCATTAGCGTTTCAAGTTTGAAAATAAGAGCAAAAGATTAGTTTTATTAAAGACTTGTAGGTATTTGTCTTTAAAAGTGATTTGGATGAAAAAATCTTGGATCTTTGATGTAACCCTATTTTAACCCTAACCCTAACCCTACGTGTAGCCTTGGGCTAACGTAGGGGTAAGATCCGGGGAAACCATTAGCGTTTAAATTTTGCAGCTAAGGCCAAAAGATTTGTTTTGACAAAGGCTTTTAGGGATTAATATTGAAAACTGATTTGAATTAAGATTAAGGTTAGCTTAATCCTAACCCTAACCGTAGGCCTAGCCTGAGCGTTAGGGTTGGGGTAAGCGCCTGGGAAAACCATTAGCGTTTAAAGTTTGAAAACAAGAGAAGAAGATTGTTTTATCAAAGACCTTTAACGATTGATCTTTAAAACTGGTTTGAATTAAAAAATATTGGATCTTGAGTATAACCCTAACTTAACCCTAACCGTAGGAACAGGCTTACGATTAAGGTTGGGGTATAAAGCTCCTGGGAAAAGCATTAATTGCGTTTAAAGTTTGCGACTAAGGGTAAGAGATTCGTTTTAACAAAGACTTTTAACGATTGATCTTTAAAACTGATCTGAGTTAAATATACTGGATCTTGGATGTAACCCTAGTCCTAAAGCTAGATCTAGCCTTAGGGGTTACGGTTGGGGTAAGGTCGTGGGAAAACTATTAGCTTTTAAAGTTTGAATCGAAGTGCAAAAGATTCGTTTCGACCAAGATTTTTAGGGATTGATCTTTAAAACTGATTTGATTTAAAAAATGTCCGATCTTGGATGTAACCTTGACTTAACCCTAACCCTAACCGTAACCCTGGGTCTAGGTTGGTGTAAGCTCCTGGGAAAACCATTAGTGTTTAAATTTTGCAACTAAGGGCAAAAGATTCGTTTTGACAAAGACTTTTAGGGATTCATCCTTAAAAGTGATGTGAATTAAAAAATATTGGATCTTGGATGTAACGCTAACTTATTCCTAACCTTAGGACTAGGTTGGGGTAAGGTCCTGGGAAAACCATTAGGGTTTAAAGCTTGAAACTAAGTGCAGAAGATTCGTATTTGTCTTTCAAACTGATTTGAATTAAAAATCTTGAATCTTGGATGTAACCATAACTTAACCTTAACCCTAAACCTGACCCTAGGACTAGCCTTACGATCAATTTTGGAGTAAGCTCCTGGGAAAACCCGTACCATTAGCGTTTAAAGTTTGAAACCAAGTTCAAAAGATTCGTTTTGAAAAAGACTTTTTAGGATTAACCTTTAAAACTGATTTGAATTTAAAAATCTTGGAAGTTGGATGTAACCCTAACTTACCCATAGCCCTAACCCTGACCCTAAAGCTATTGTTAGGATTAAGTTAGCGTTACATCCCAGATCCAAGATTTTTTAGTTTGAATCAGTTGTAAAGAATAATCCCTAAAAGTCTTTCTTAAAACGAATTTTCTGCACTTAGCTTTAAACTTTTTAAACGTTTTAAATTCAAACATTTTAAAAAATGTTTTGTATTTTTAGTAGTAATAATTCATAGCAGCGGACGTCCTTGATCCAGATTTTGCTTAAAAAAATGTAAAAATACAACAGACAAATGTTATCAGGCATTGGCAATAAATAAATAAATAATATAAAATAAAGTGGATTAGAGTTTTGGTATTCTCAGTTACCGTGAATGACACTATGTCCTCTGGCGTTCAACATATACACATGCGAATTTACGCGTTATAAGTAATAAAATTATGATGATGATGATGATGATGATGATGACGATGATGAGGACGATGATGATGCTGATCATCATCATTATCATCGTCTAAATCATTATCAGCATCATCCTTTTTATTGTCAGTCATCCTTCTGTTTGTAGCCTGCGGTTAAGTTACCGTTCCTCGTTCTTTAATGATCTTTGTTCCTTTCTCGTGTATCTTCATATAGGACCCTTACACATTGCGGCTGATATCGAAGGTCCATGAACTCCCTTCCAAAGTGTGTCCCCCCAGGTAGTGTCCTGTTTATACTCCGATAATATGCAAATTTGTATTTAGGGCCACGATCTTGCCAGTTGGACCAGATTTTATCCAGGAAGGCGTGGTGACACCAGAATTCAGGTGCAACGGCAGATTCATCTTCAGACATTGTTCCGCCGACGGCATCATGAAAATCATTGTGCATACGGTTAACAGCAGCTTCAAACCTGCTAAACCGACTCCAAGTAATTCGATTTAGATTATTGACAAATCGTTGGCCTGGCAGATCGGTGTCATAATCAAATTCTCTGGAAAGACATTCTGAATTTAACCATGTTGGTAGCGACCACTTTCCTTCTTTGAAAGGCCCACTTTGAACGCAACCAGATCTAGAGTCACCATTGCCACCAAAGCCCTGAGTCCCCGGATTCCAGATATCTCGTAATACCGTGTGGCGCCACAGGCGGTTTTCTGAAACAGCACGTGCCCAATTCCAATATGGCACCGTCACGCGGCAGTCCACTCGGCGAAGAAGATTTTCAAATTCGTACAGATACCAGCGATGCCAAGGAAAAAAAAACTTTTTCTCGTGAATTACTTTGAAAAAAATGGGGTGAAGGGCAGTGAGAGCATCGTAGGTCCTGTTATAAGGGTCTTCCGTAGATATTGCTTTAAAGGCCCTCACGTAACGACGCCGTTCCTTAAAGGACATTTCTGTGAATTCCTTTCGTATTCTGTAACAATCGCTGGGTCTTCCAACTTTACAATGGCAGCGGCGATTACATTCATCGTAAACTATTCCTTCGCCAGAACAACTGTGATTGAATCCTAAAAGAGTATCAGGAGCCATAATCAGGTAGCATATCGGAAGTGAGGGGTCCACGCGGTTCTATCGAAATAGCCAAATGAGCTCTTTTTAGAACAAACTGCACCACACTCAACGTCACAAACTCTCACGGGAACCCAAGAGTTGGCGTGGCTCTTGTATGGAATTTCAGGAGATGGGCGATCGTTTTACAACTTTATTTGAGTGTTTTATATCTTTCCAAGTGGTTCATATCTTGATAGGCAATGCATACACAGTTTTTTATCCCAAAAGACCTTGCGAGGCTGTAATGGGCCAGAAGTAAGAATAAAGGGAAACAAACCAAGGGGAAAAATATGATTAAAAACAAAACAAAAATAAAACGAAAGAATATATACAACAAAGAAAAAACGGCTTAACCGAGAATCGAACCTGGCACATCTGCGCAGAAGGTCAGCTCCTAGACCACAGCGCCACGCTGCCAAGGATATCTTCAACTGGGAAAATTATTATATTCAAAAGTATTATTTCCATGAAATTCTGACGGTAGATAATGTTTGAAACTTGTGGAGCTGTATTTGTTATGAATTCAAAGAATTCAGGAAAATTAGTTACAATTTTTTTGTTGTTGTTGCTGTTAACGTCCCGCTCTCCTTTTCTCCGCACTTTTTTTTTTTGACTGTTTGTTTCGTCTGAACGGGATATTAGGGTGAGGCTGATTTAGCAACAGAACGGGAACGTCAGTTGACGACAGCGTACGCAAATCAAACAACTGGCTTGACCAATGGCAGAGCGGCAAACTGAGCACCGGAAGTCGTGTTTAGTCCTTTCCGCGCGCTTTCTCGTCGTCAACTGACTTACATTCACATTCACATTCACATTCACATTCACATTCCTCACATTTAGAGCTATTGTCAAAGAGGTTCACCTCAAGGTCTTGCGTTAAATTCACTAGAGGAAGCAATTATGACAAAAATTGAATTTATTCATCTCTTACGGAGGTAATTTCCGACGCCATTTTGTCTGGTTATCTTTTGCGTGGCGTCCTCCCCAAAAAAATGCGCGTGCTTGTCATACGAGATGGCACAATTTGTTCTAAAAATAGCACATTTGGCTATTTCGATCGAACCAACCCTATTACTGGAAAAGGTGCTTGTTGCAGTCTCTTTCCCCGATTATGGTCCCTGAGAGTATTCTTAATTAGGAAGATCATTGATTATAAATACTAAAGGGATCTTCTCCAAATTGTTTGTAATTTAATTATTGTGTATCGCGTGAAGCAATCTCCTTTTAGCTGAAAGTAATTATGTCATTTCTTGTAAACGAAATAATATAGGAGTTATATCTGCGGGACATTGTACCACTAATGATAAACTCAAAGATTCGCACGTTCTTGGCTAAAACTTATTTACCTTTGCCATTAAAAGCCTTTGATGCCTTTAAGAGATCTTTAAAGTCGTTAACTTGGAAAACGTGGGTATCCAATGGCTCACTTGCAACTTTGCTTAGATCGATGTTAATCACCTGCTTGCCGCCAACTTTAAAAACAAACACCTCCACCCCATTATCTGCCAATGTTTTGGCGGCACGAAGAGCAGTCAATGCTGAAGAATCAAATGAATTACTCTCCACAATAAGAAAAAGTAGTTGTTGGGCTTTTAGCTTCTCTATTTTTGGTTGCGAATACAGGTTTGATGTTAGGAAGTGGAGAAGGTGATCTAAAGAGGCACTTCGTCCAGCCGCAAATCTGTAGAGAAAGAACATCTTGGATAGAAATCACTGCTAAATACATTACTGATTTTATTTTGTGACCTGCGAGTTAGTAAGCTGTCTCAAAATAAGTTAGAGACAGTGGGGGCTATAAAATTGCTCATAACTCAGAGAGACAGAGGGTGTCGAAACGTCATATTGAATTTTGACGATCGTTTTCAGGACAAACAAGTGTGGGTAAATATTCACCATTCAAAAGTCATACTATAATTTATCTAGATAGTATACTATATACATAACTGTTATTTTCAACAGTTTGAGTTATTTACCTAATAGATGAGATCGCTTTTAACGTGCATTCCATGTTAAAAAATTCATGCCAGCTGAAATCCAGGTGTGGGTCGTGTGAATAAGTCACCATGGCAACCCTTGTCCCTGAAGGAGACACACTGAATTCTTGTACAAGTTTTCGCGCAAAGGTTTTGAGTAATACGAAATTTCTGGATCCTACAGTTGTAGTGCTTGGTATTGCTAATGTGACTTGTATTTGAGGAGTTAAACCAGATCCTTTGGAATAAAAGAAAAAAAAAAGGTAAAAGTAAAAAGTTATGAGACCTGTCTGAGACCTCATTAAACGGCTTATGATGCGAAAATAAATTGCGAAAATAAGCCCCTCCAAATATAAGCCCCCCAAAATCGTAACGCAAAAAACCCTCCGTTAAATCTCCCCTCTGAATATAAGCCCCCGGGGGGGCTGGTACTTAGAATTTGCCCTCGAATACAAAGTAAAACAAAGCAAAAATGGTAAATTTCCTTCCCACTACAAGCTAGCCCAATCGATTTCGAAACGCAAATTTCCCTCCGTACATAAGCCCCTTCGAATATAAGCCCCTCCAAAAATAAGCCCCTCAAAAAGGGCCTTTGAAAAATATAAGCCTCGGGGCTTATTTTCGGAATTTTACGGTACCCTTTTTGAAAACAGCTATGAAATGACGCGTGGAAACGTTCGTTAATGATCAGAACTCCTTCGGCGGCTGTAATAAAATTTATTGACTTTAGGAAATGTCCGCTTTCGAACGCGGTTGTGTAGTGTATTTTCTAGTATGTTAATGTGCAATAGCGATTCATTGCTGCTTTGTCAGACGACCAGTATAGGACAGATGCAACGGTTACATTCATTAGACAGCTTCCTTGCCGCGATACAACTTATCACTTTTTTATCGGCAAAAATTAAAATATAATAATAATAATAATAATAACACTATGCCTCTTGTTAATATGCTCACTCGATCTTTAATTCTTTACATTGCCATTCGGGCCCCCCTGCCCGCGGGAGAGCGCCTTTGGCTCATACATATACAGTCGACTCTCTCTTAACGAACACCTGTATAAGATGGACAACCCGCTAAAATAGAGACCTAGATTTGGTCCCTGCCTTACTTTATTCCTTTATTTGACTCTCTACACCTGCTACCGGTCCAAACCATCTCCAAACTAGAGATGACGTCTCTCTTCATGTATTGAGCAGCCATGCATTCGTTATGGAGATATGACCCTGAAGTCTATGTATTTAAATGCAAGCTTTGTAAGCTGCAAGAGGAGGAAAGGGTATTAAAGACACTGAGGATGCGGTTGTTGAGGTCAGAAGTGTATTATACAATGTACAAACGTTTCGTTGCCTCCCAATCATACTTTCTGGTAGTGCAGTAGCGGATCCAGAAATCTTTATCGGAGGCGTCAAGATTTTTCTTAGTAATCATCATTACTACTTTAATTAGTACTTTTTTAATTTACACTCTGTCTTTAAGTAATCGTTTCTACCATTTTTGTTCGTTTCACGTCGTCATTCCTAGTAAAACGTGGGAATCATCAGGGGTAGTAAATTCAGTTTCAGTGCAAATGATCATTGGGTTTTATAATCAATTCACACTGGTTTAGTTGTTCCACCAGACTCCCCCGACCCTCCTCCTTGATCCGTCAATACAGTGTTGTATTTTGTGGTAAAGAAAAATTAAGACACTCAGATTTACTTTACGTATATCATGAGTGAGTCTATGGAGACTGGTTATTGATTTCTCAAAGTTGTTCATGCGTGCACCCACCTTCTTTTTGCTTGGCCAATTGAAAAAAGCTCAAGGATAAAGCTTCCACTATGGATTCAATTGAAGATGTAGTCAGCCCTAGGAGGATAACAAAGCCGGTTTATTTATTTGTTTTAGACTGATTAATGTCTTTGCTTTACCAATGCGGATAGTAGGTAAGGAAACCAAGGCCATGCATAAAAAGCCAGAAATCGCCCCAGATACAGCACTATTATGTGCAGGTATTATAAATGACTTGGCAGGTGTCATACTCTATCTATAAGAACGGTTTCAATGAATCCAGGGGCAAAGTAATACTGTTAGGCACTTAAAATTAGAACCGGGTGATTTCCTGATGCATGGGAAGCCCTCTAATATATTGTTGAGGGCTTGCGAAGCTCGCTTGGCTTATTAACGAGAGGACCAAGACTCTGTTTTTTCTCTTTAGACAGAAGTTTATTCTTCAACAGCTTCTGACAGCAACTCCACTACTCAACTAACTCTACTAGCTAACACAGCGAATTAAATAACGAAATTGTGGACGTGTTTGGGTTAGCTGACCATGAGACCCTTCCATTGCATATCCTGTCGCTGAACTTGTGAAAGATAGAATAGTCTACACTGTCGCAATTAACAAGTACTAAAGAGCCAATTGAATGCTAGCGGTAAAACTGCTCGCTAGGATCAGTCATACAAAACAGGAACTTCAGTGGAGGCAAAACTCAAGGTCAGCTATAATCCCCGAACATGCTTACTTCAAAGAACTACAACAAGCTTAACAAATCCTTTCGATAGACGATACTTCTCAAAACCCAGGAACTAACCGTGTGGCCTATACATTGAATTTCCTTGGACTATGAACTGTTTATTAAGAAACTAGCACGTGCTACAAAATAATCATTCGGATGAGAAAAACCTTAAAAATACCAAAACTCCAAAACAGAACTAACAGCAACTACTTCATAACAATATGACCTAACTTTTATCTTTGCTCTTTGCATAGAAAATGTGGCTGATATTGATGGTTGCGTTTTGTCTGGGATACTCTAATAGGGTCTTCTGTGTTGCTAGCAGCATTTTACCTGTCCTCTTGCTTTCCAAACTCTCTTCATTGGCGCTTTCCGAAAAAGATGCTAGGAGAAGACTCATGAATAATGAGCTCACACATAGACACGCGCACATGGTTTAGTTGGTCCCAAATTTCTAGTCAGTGACGAAATTAACATCTGCGATTTTTCATTTTCTTTTCAAAATCTTCTCCCGCATATTTTTTCAGTTCCTGAAAATTAAATGAATCCGCAATCAACTTATTTTATATTGCAAGTTTTTAGTAGAAATCTCAAACTTACATAATGATCCAAAAAAACTATTGTCTTAAGCGTGAAGCCCACATTGATTTTTTAAGGCTAAATGAAAACGCGGACCACATTTGGTTGGAGATTAAGCAATCAATGAATCGGCTTTAACTAAAAACTTACCTTGTGATACGACACAAACGATTTAAAATCTTTCGCAACAAGAACTTGCCTACCATCTGACCTTCTCATGAGTGACGATTGCCTCGAAGTGATAACGAAATGTAATGTGAATTGTGCGAAAAATCAAGTAACAGAAGTAAGCATTTACTAAAACGTTTGCCGAACATTTCGGTTATTGCTTGCTCTGATTCAGGAAATAATCAGTGTTTTGATTTTGCTAATCTAGTGTGGCACTTAGTTTTTATACGACTCACCACGCTTTGCCACAGAATAACAAATGTAAGGAGCTCGAACTCCATAAACATCCCCAACAAAATCACGAGGTGAATCAGGAGAATTTAACTCGTTATATGTTTTTCTGTCTTTCCTGTCCGTTCGTTGAAAACTGATACAAACTGAACCAGCCCGCTCATCACTTTTGAACGCTAGATTTTTCTCAGCCTTATTTATTAATTATCCTAGTATTTATTTTTTTCTGTTTGACCGGACCTCCGAGAACAAACAATCACTGATGATAGCTGTCCAAAAAAAAAAAAAAAAAATTGAGAATGGTTAGAAAACAATTTATGGTGATAGGAGGCAGCCGCCGATTTATTGGCCAATTTATTTTTTCATGTAGTTAATTTAAAACGTAAAGAAATCAGCGTCTGAATTAAAGATTGAGTTGTCTTACTTTTAGATATTTGGAATCTGTGTTTTATTCTAACCTGCTGGTTTCCCGTCTCCTTACGATAATAGCGGGTATCGGTCCTCGAGAATACCTAAACAATTTGGAAGGGTAAAAGAAACATAATATTTAGATTTAGCCAAAGGCTAAAGGTGAAGCGCCCGTTGTTAAATTTATAATTTAATTTAAACAACGAACTTGTAGCCATAGGAAAGAAATCCACTTGGAGTTGAGCTTGCCGTCAGTTGAAAAACTAGTAACTTGTCAGCGGATAACTTAAAAAACACGTTACCTCTTATGGCCATATTATACTGATCAGCGGATACCCGTTTTGAGAGCTGTCAATTGACCACAACATGGATGTGCAATATCAGGTTGTAGGCCCCCACATTAGCAAATTAGCTAGAATGTGTGAGATTTCACATTGGTTTCCCTGTGGTGCCGACGGACGCTTGGACGGACGTACGGTCACGTGACCACCAAAATTCCTCGGATGGATACTGCCTAGTCCCTAGGCCTTATTATTGTCTGCGGCCGATGCGTTTCGGGTTACGTGGTCCGAGCGAGTTTTTGAGGCTTAGACAAACTAGGACAAGTGAGACACTTTGTCTCACTTTGGGCGGGGCTTTAAGATCTAATTTGGGGAGCTGTTAATCACCCCTCCCTGCGTTTTTATGGCGAAGAATTGTTAGAATAAGTCTTCCGCTTAGGAGCCTTAAGGTTAGTCATTCCTTATGTTATTTTTAAACACTTCGTTATTACAGAATGCCGATTAAAAGAGACGTTTTGGTAATCCGAATTCCAGCGGGTTAATGCGACACCTCTACGCGTATGTTGCAAATGAATCCACCCTTAAGTTAAAAGTTCTTATTAATTTTACACATGCAAACAAGGCAAAAAGGGCTAATTAACTCACATAATGTCACCATTTCGAAATTTACTGTATTATTTTATTTCAAAAGTTAATGTGAGCTGTCTAGCTAGTGTTGGTAATCAGTGGCTATACTTTTTGTGAGGCTGTTACTCTGGCTTAGTTATGCCATATAATAACCTTGGTTCAGCCTTAGATTTTGAGTCAGTGTTCACTGCTGCAAGTACCGGTATACATCTTCTCTACACGATCACCCATACACTTTGGCATTGGTGGGGCTATGTCAGGATGAAGGTAAATTCTTCTGAGGTCATCTTACCCTAATTGTAACTGTGGAGCCCACCTTCAATTACCCTTCCTTCTTTCTGTGCCCTCGTTCTTGAAAGAAAAATCTTGCCTTTTGCAGCAATATGTCGTACACTCATGCTCCAGGCACCTCCATGATCCGTTTAGGGTCTGGACGGTAGCTGCATATGGTTGCCTTTAAGCACTCAATAAACTGGCATGGACTACAATGGACCTCATGCCTCACATTGCTTGTGTTCTCATACTAGATAGTTTGCTCACAGGCTAGCGTGGGACTATAGCCGAATCGTGTTGCTCCCAGCAATAAGATTCGGCATAGAGCGTCTTTAAAGATGTTCTTAGAGAGGAGAGGGAGGAGGGGGGGGGGGGGGGGGG
>BOPM01000180.1:631602-656602 GCA_022179025.1 Porites australiensis
GGGGGGTAAGATTCTCCACAAATCCCTAACCACCAAACAATCCAAAAGAAGAAGCAAACAATACAGTAAACAAGCTATTAGACAGGGGAAGTTGAGAAAAATTACAAAATGTTTGCTAACCCTGTTTTCATAACTCTGAGTAGGTGTGACATTATTAATTTTAATTCTTCATTTGTGTAATGCGCACTTGATCATATTTTTATGTCAATTTGCGCAATATAAATAATAACTAGCTATTATTATTATTATTATTATTATTATTTTACTATAATTACTTTGCAATAGTTCAGATATAAGGACACTCATAAAACATTAATTTTTAGTGTTTTTTCTTTATGAATTATCGAGGAGTTTCTAATGCTCTCGAAAGCGACCACCCTCTCTTGTTTCACCCTGCGGTCGCTTACGAGAACTCATTCTCGTAAGCGACCAGCTCTAGTTACGACCACTTTTTTGAATTTCCGAGGTGGTCACTTAGCGAGGGCTTCGACAGTAATTATAACTAGCTATATCGCTGACTAAATTTAGAGCATGTTTGCCGATATTCTTAAAGCTTTGACAGAGACAAAGCTTGAGAAAATAACGAAGGATTTTATACCACTCAACAGGTGTCACCTACTCCAATTTGGAGCCGGATTCCTGCTAGAATTTATGCTTTTATATCGTGAAACTGCCAACTGAAAAATGTTATGAAGGCGGGAACTTTACCTAGATCGAGATCGGCTTCCTTTTTGGTTGGAAATATCAACTACGGAATGAATCGTAAATTGTACAATGTACGAATACTCACCTGAATGCTTGTTGCTAGTTTACATTCCAAGTATATATGGTTTAATCAGGCTTAATTAAATATAAATCCGATCTTAATATGAGCCGTGTAAAGTGCGTTATCTTTAGTTTTAGTTGAGCTCTTCGATGTGAGTGACAAATTCGGCTTGCATGTCGTTCGTGAAGTGATACTGAGATATACCGAGACATAACGAGAAAGCTTAGCTTGTATTCGGGTTAATTTCAGGTTGATTGCGTGGAAATTCTCTCATTTCTGTTCCTGAGAGAGTGTTTTCAGGTTGTCGTAGATGTAGTATCTCGAGAAATGCACGCCTTAGCTTCTTCATTCGCCAACAGCAAACAATAGGGTTACACAGGGAACCTAACATTGCAAAAGTTACCGCCCAGCTCCAAATAATGCATCTAAATCCACGCAGTATTATAGTATCCGAAGAAGTAATCACTGACCCAATTATTATCCCTGGTAAATAAGAAATTACCAAGACGATCAGAATGATTACCAGAGTTGTAGCTGCCTTTCTATCTTTCTTGATTCTTTGAACTTCTTCTTGAGGCAGTTGTTCGGTGTGGAGCCGTTTAATCTGACGGCGAGTTTCTGAGTAAATGTAACCGTAGGACAAGGAAATAGAAATAATTGAAAGAGCTCCGATAGCACTTTGTATTATATAGGTAATTTGGAAATAAATTGAGTTGAAACCTCTCTCAATGTCTATTAGAGACAAAACAATTTCGTTAATTGTCGTCAACAACGAGAAAGCTCAGATCAACACAACACTGAATATCAAACGCTTTTTTGTAAAAATGTCTTCGTATCTCAAGGGCTCCTTAATAGCAATATAACGTTCTATGCTGATTACAACCAGATAACCGAGGGAAGCGCAACCAACCATCAAAATGATCACATTGAACGTCTTCTCTAAAGGACAGAAAGGTCCAGCGTTAAGAAGTCTCTTCAGTTCTAGCGTGAAGGCAATAGGTAGGGTGATAAGCCCTGTTAGCAAATCTGCCCCAGCTAAACATGCTAGAAGTATAGATGAGTTGCTTTCGCAGTCGGCGCCTTGTTGCCACGGCAAAAATGACCAAGGCATTCAGAAGAATTGTCGGAATGATTGCTGCTAAATCAACACTGGCCAGAGCAACCAGGTGTTTTTTCGTATCTTCATTTTCTAGGTACTCCTTTTGCCAAGCGGGCAAATTTAAAATGCAAATCTCTTTTTCTGGTTCAAGAGACCTGGAGATGAGATTAAGGCGTAAAAATGTTCAGTTGTGATTTATCTGCATGGTACATTAATTTTTTAAACAGAAAAGTTCAGGATAAGAACCCCTATCCTGCAGAAAAGTTATTATACACTGTATTTCTGTGCCTAACAACTGATAATTTGACTATTATACATTAGGAAAAAACAGGAATTTTGGGGCGCAAGAAACTGATAGTGACGATTACGAGAAATCTCGGAAAAGCTCACGTTTTCGTTAACCTTCACGCAGTAACTGTTACAAGATTTGCGAGAAAAACAAGAAAGCCCTACTGAATAACTTTGATGTCCTAGGATGACCCACCAGATAAAAATTTTCAAAAAGTGAGGAAAAAGCCTTACTAAATAAATACGAAAAGAATAATAGATACTCAATAAATTCTAGTTATACTGCCGGCTGATTAGAATGCATTTTCAAAGGTTTAAGAGCACTCTAGCTAGCGGCCGATCATTAATTGACTTTTGAGGGCCGAGTGGGGGTATGAGTGATTTGGTTTAACTTTTTTCCTGACATACAACGGTGTGGGATTTTTTTCCCAGTATTATATGCCGTGAAAAATATTTAATTTACTGTGTAGGATCTTTTTGTCGCCAGGTATTCCCTTGCAAAATTTTTTTCTCTTGAAATCAGTCTGGGGGATATTTTTTTCTGAAATCACCCTTCTGCGTCAAAAGTCAAACGGTCAGCCCCTTAGCCCAAAATAGGTTTTGTGGAGTAAACTGTCACTCGGCGCTTACCCTCTCAGTGTTCTCTCGCTCAACTTAATAGCCATGGCTTGTTTTTTAAGAAATCATATTTTGCGCAGTTTGCACATGACAAAAGACACTGAACAGCAGCAGTGAACATTTTAATGATAAGTTTCCTTGCTGTAATCGGCTTCTGCTGTAACATAAACCATTTTACGTTTTTCGAAGTTTTAATGAAGGCAAGTAAGCGAATATCTATAGACAATACTGGAAAGAGCGCCTTCAAATAGATAAACTATCCTAAGTTTTATAAAGGCAAAACGCGTACGTCCTAAGCGAGTGATGACATTACGAAGTCGCTTTAATTAAAACTTTACAGTCGTTTGTATGTTGGGACGCGGGCACGAACCTGCCCCCCATCACACAAACGTCCATAAAATTTCGCAACTTTGGGGAGCTCTATTTTCCTTGTTTTGCAACAAATCAATCTTAAACTTGATCAAGGCGTGCTTTTCACGGGCTTTGACAGATTTTTGCAAACAAAATGAAAGAAACCTTGGAAGGATTTATTAGTCACTTACTTGTTACTGAGTAGCATTTTAGACCTGACTGAAAACCTGGTGAAACGAAAATTTAGTCTTAAAATGTCGAAAGATGCACTTTTCAAATTGAAATGCTTTCAGAGCAAAACACAAAAATCGAGGAAATTGTTTGTTGAAGAGTTAATCCTGATTATACACGCTTGTTCCTGTTTCTCTTGGAAACCTTTTTCTGCTTTCTTTTTGTCTGTGATTTTCCTTACGGTGCTGACTACCGAAAACAGCTACTTATTAAAAAAATAAATAAATGAATAAATAATTAGAGGAAATCAAATGAAAATAGTCCCGCGACATAAATCAGTTTATATAGTTTCCTACTTAGCTAGTTGGAAGTCAAAAATTTTTAACCACAGATGAATATTAGTGAAATATTACTTAATACACAATTGACGCGTAAAGAAAATGTTCTGCTTTCTAAATTTTGACGTTTTCATTCAGGTGGGTTTTTCTTTACTAAAAGAAAAAGAAAAAGAGCCCAGCTGTTTTTACCTAAACGTTCTCTTAAAAAAGCTAAAAAAATCTAAGATATTCATCGCGATATAAAACAGCGAGCTTTAATTTCAAGAAGAATGGTTTGTGCTCTAAAAAGAGTCAAAATGAAGTATACACACCGCACAATTGAAGCCATCTGAGTTTTAATGTTGTTTTCCCACGTTTTGAGATTTTTCCGACTTTTCCTTTTAAGTATGTTCTTATTCTTAAACTTAAGAAAAAAATGAAAGAAAAAGTGAGAAGAAGGAGACAAAGCCCAGCTGTGGACACTTGAAACTTTCTTCTCGTCATGCAACACTGACTTAAGGAGGCGCGCACCCATTTTTTGAGGTCTCACCCCTTCATGTTTGATGCTTCATAACTTTGCCTGTAGTGCTTGTTAGGAAAAGCCACAAATTGAAACAACATATATAACATTGAACTTAATTTTAGGGTATGTTTTGTTTACATCGTCGATTCCATAGCAAGAGAATAACGACGACATGATTTCTATACAAACTGTAAAATCAAATCCTCTAAAATCCTCTAGAGTGCTATTAGCTTAGACCGATAATTGTCATTACCATGGCAACATTTGAAAAAAATCTGTGCGAGCGTTTTTGAAAAATTATGTTCCAAAACTTTTTGCATCCCCAGACACGTCTTTTTCACTTTTTGTTCAGTTTTAGTCATCAAAAATGATGTTTTACAGGGCCCATACAATCCAAATTTAAATACCTAGCTCAAGGTGCGGTTCAATTGTTTCAATGATAAAAATTATTGGCAAGCAATCGCTCTTTGCGATCGCACGTTTTGCTATTCTTACTCATAAGAAATATTTGCTCATGTAATCGCAAAAAGGTGTCATCGTTGGCTTTAAAGCTGCAGTTTAATTACTCGATAATTTTTTCTAAACGGTTCTTCCACAGTTTAATCATTAATTGCTAGGCACTTGAGTGAAATTTTAAAGCCATTGAAATTTCCAAGTTACTGAAATAACATCGAATTGCCCCTGGCTTAGTAAAGGCGATTGTTTACTATTTTACTCGCTTAGGGTTATGTCTCCCGCTTGCTAGTTTCCGCTTATTTACATGCAGCGCTCACTGCTTCTTTAACACACGAGTGATCACACGAGTCTCGTTTCAACACTTCGTTTGATTCAGTTATTCAAATAACGCAACCTTCTTATCGGAGTGAAACATAGTTAACCAAAAATTGTCGAAAAAGAAAAACGATTCGCAAAATTGATTCCGCAGCAGCAGGTTCATTACGGAGGTTAGTTGTTTACAGGTGTCAAAAAGGAACCTGAAGTTCGTTGACCAGGCCTGAGCCTGGTTTAGTAGCCTTTGACTTAAAAAGAAAACATGATAAAATCTACTCGTATCCGTTTTAGCAATCCTCTAGAGGCATTTTAGATACGTCGTAATATTGTTATGCCTGTGTCTTGTTTAAAATAAACACTGGAGCGCTGAGGAACTAGGAATTCAAAGTGCCTTTCTTTTACTTCTTTTTTTTCTTGTCAGTGGTTCGGAGAGTTTGACTGATTCGCCTACTGATGCAAAAATTTGCTTTATTCAACCGAATTTATAAGAAAAATTGGCCATCATTGGGGCTTAAACTGAGAAACCGTATACTTAGACAATGCCAACCCTTGGGGCTGGGAAACCGAGAAAGGGATTCTCTCTGACGAAGTGCTAGGGCTCGAAATGTCAGCTTCGCAGTACTGAGAGGGTCTCATGGGGTCGTAGCTTTGACGGTTGACGGTTATTATTTTTCAATTTTGACGATTGACGGTTAAATTTTAAAGCTTTTGACTGTTGACGGTTATTTAGAAGAAAATTAGTCCAAGAGTTGAAGAAAATATAAATTTCGGTTCTCTTAATTAGCATTGACTGTTGTGTTTTTGAGGTTGTCTAGCCTTTCCCTCATGAAATTTTGAAATATTTTCAGATATAAGCAAGTTGTAAGGACTTGTAATGTCCAGAGAGAGTGTTTTTGAGAACAAGGGAACTGGTTTTTTCTGCTAGCCCGATTGTGGCTCCTGTTTGTGGGTATTTTGTTGCGTCTTTATTGTCAAGGGTTGATTAAAGCGTCTCAAAAAATTCAAAAACAGAACTTTCGAAATTCAGACGCGGTACTTTCGAAAATTCTCGCATAGAAATCAACCAAACTTGGCCAAGTGCTACCCGGCATAATTTACAGTATTGATACTTTTAAGCGATTTTTCTAAAGAGCTCGTGTCTTCGATCTCGGCATTTAACAAATAGCAAAAGTTTCCCATGGCAACGTCATGTTGCTATAGGAAAGTTCCGATATTCAAAAACCTAACTGCATTTCAAACGACAATCTATTGCTAGGTTGCTGGTAACATTGATATTTCGAGAAAATGATGTCTGGGTGTATTTCTTAAAGGTTAAAATTCGGTAATGAACCTTTGAAAAACCCCATCGAGCCACCGTAAAACAATCTAGTTATCCTAAAATAGGTGAACGTATTTTTTTTGAAACATTTCTTTCCTCTCTCAAAATATTGAAATATACACATCTTAATGTTGAATGTGTTTAAGTTTCTCGTCTGCGTTATCATATTTTATGCCGTTTGGAGCTACATCTTCGCTAGTTGTGCAACACGGCAACTTAACTGATTTTAAGACATTCTTTCTTTCGTGCGGCGTTGACTGGTTAATTTTCGCAAACTGTTCACAGTCTAAAAATGAGAAAAAAAAACACCTTGGAGGAATCAATTATTCACTTACTTGTTACTGAGTAGCATTTTAGAGGATCTGATAACCTGGTGAAACGAGGATTTTGTCTTCAATAAACGAAAGATGTAACTTGCAGAAGGAAACATACAAAAGTGACAGCAAACGTGCAAGCGCATTAGATAATGTTTTCAGAGTGAAAGACAAAAAATCGAGAAATTTTTTAGTTGAAGAGTTAATCCCATTGAGTACAGTTTTAAACATGTTTGTTTCCGTATCCCCAGGAAACCTTTTTCTAATTTGTTTTTGTCTGTGATTTTCCTGACGGTACTAATTACTGAAAAGACTAAATAACTATTTAAAGATGATGATAACAATAATAATAATAATAATAATAATAATAATAATAATAATAATGAAAATGATAATAAAGAAAAGAAAAAAATAAAGACTGAAAAATGTCGCGACTTAACTTCAGTTTTCCAGTTTCAAATTTCTAAAATGTAACTAATGATAAATGTTGGAAAAATATTATACAACATTGACGATCAAAGAAAATGTTCTGTTCCATAGTTTTATGTATTTATTCGTGTGTTTCCTTTCTAAAGTAAAATAATTATAACTACTGAAGCCGGGAAAGTCAGCCCAGCTGTTTTCGCTTTAAAAGTTCTCTTCTATTGTCAGTAGTCACAAAACCTACATAATCTTAGATTTTCATTGCATAAAGAAAATGTCTTGCTTTCCAAAGCTTAAGGCAGGGGGCCCCTTAGCTACGAATAAATTCATAAGGAAAAGTTTTCTGCTACATCTTTTAAAACGCTTATACCTCGGCTGTTTTAGAGGCGATTTATAGATAAAATTTTTCAGAGACATTATGGAATTAACGGAAGTTTTGGAGGGTTGTTTTTTAGTTGGTAGATGGCGTTTTACCAGTGTGTTTTACGGCAATGCTTTAAGCCACAGTCAGTGCAACCAAGTTGGGAAATCGTGATTTTGTGTTCAATATTGAGAGTTTGAGGAAAGAATGAACAGCGGCTCTCAAAGATGGTTTCCTCTTAAATAGCTTGACACTTATTAGGCTATCCAGAGTACTTTTAGACCTTTAGAAATGCATTCTAAGCGGCGCTATAAACTTTGTATCTGTTCGGTCATCCTAGCTAGGAGAACTTGAGTCTTTCTTCAGAAAATCGTAGGGAATTTATAAGATAAGCCTCGAAAATTGTACATGAACGGAACCAAATCTCGGCGGCCAAAATGGTCATTATTAGGAAAACCAATTGCGTTATCCAGTGGATAGAGATTTATCCGATGAATAGCATTGCCCACAGCTACAATCAGGGACAACACGTTGTAGTTTTGAACAATATGGGCCTGGACTCGATGTTGCTGCGTCAGTGGAAAAAGATATACCCGGATTTAGCGTCCACACGATTTCGGATTCATAGCGTATTCAAGAGTTTCCACTCTGGAGAGCGGATTAAAAAAAATGTGGATTCGTCTGCTGGATTCACCGGATACGTGTTGACGGAGGCCGAATCCGCAAAGAAAAGGTGGTGGGATTTAATAATATCCGGATAGGTGTGGACGCGGCCTGAAACAAGGTCTACTACCATTGATTCAATTTTGAATAAACATTCCGCTCGCACTCTTCGTGCATTTGAACACTGAGGGCCTGTTTACATGGAGATGGGGACTCCAGGTAGGGGAGGTAACCCGCAGGTGGAGTAACCTGCCCAGCTGTCCATATAGTTTCTCATTTTAATTTGATCACGTTTACATGATGGGTGGGGTGACCCGCCACATGTTACCTCACCTACCTAGGATCCCTGACCTCCATGTAAACAGGCCCTAACTTGTGCGCATACATGTCGTCCTCGTTCGCGCTCATCTTTTATCTCGCGACCCAACTTTCCTGTATGCCTGTTGTCATCTCTCGAATAAATCGTTTACCTCGCGCCCTTTAATTCTGTGTGTGCGTGCGGTATCGTTTCGTGCCATTAGGTTTCTTCAGAAAAAAAAGAATATTTAGTCCGACATCAGTCGACATCAGCTCAACCAATTAATTACTGAAAATCACAATAATAAAAAACATTCTATTGCGTATTGCAACCCGTTGGAATGTATGATTTGTGCACTCGCATTTTCTATAAATACGTAGATTACCGTCTATTGCCCATTGTTTTGCGTTGTTGATGAGAGAGTTAATGAGATTGCTTTCTTACTCTTCCCTGAAGTCTTAGATTCCCTTCATGGAGCGCTATAACAAGATTAAATCTATAGGTTCAGGTACTTTTGGCCAAGCTTGGTTGGTAGAATCGGTCACTAGCCAGAGAAGGTATGCATTAAAGGAACTTGGTGTCACCGCTATGTCAGAACAAGACCGCCCTCTTGCGTTGAACGAGGCCAAGATTTTGTCGAAGCTAAAACACAAAAACATTGTGCGCTACAAAGAGGCGTTTGTAGCTCAAGGAAAGCTATGTATTGCTATGGAATTTGCTGAAAATGGTAAGTGTAAGACTGGTTTGAATTCGGTAGAAATAACATATCTATAGTAGAATACACTGCAATCAGTTAGGATTCAGACTTTTATACGAAATTAAGCAAATACCTCTTATTGTGGAAAGAGATCAAGTGATGAAGAATAAGAATGACTAAAAATATACTCAGCTAATGCGAACTACCGCTATTCTGATCCATAAAATTTCCTCATATCCAGCATAACAATGTATGCAGTTTTTGGTAGAATTCCTGAATGTGGTAGATATTTAACCGGAAAACGCATACATGATAAGTGGAAGTGTTGTGCTAAAGTCTTGCCCTGGTTTTGAAAATTTTAATTTGTCTACAACAGGAGATCTATACACGAGAATCAGGGAGAGAAATGGACTATACTTCTCAGAAATGGTGAGTTAGAGAATGTAGCAAGAAATTTTACCGACTTCGGAGCTTATACGAGAACATTTCAATAGTCACACCATTATGTGAATGAATGAATGAATATATGAATGTATTGTTCTTATTTGTCACTGTTTCTTTCTTTTTTTTTCTTTTAACAATTGTAGCAAATTTTAGGATGGTTTACACAACTTTGCCTTGCCCTGAAGTACCTTCATGGACAAAATATTCTTCACAGAGGTTAGTGCTAATTTCGTTAGTTAAAGTTTTGTTTTAATCATGTTTGCCATTTCAATCGCTTTTAAGACCAACATTTTCTCAAATATTAAAACTTAAAAATAATGATTTCTATTTCAGACCTGAAAACTCAGAACATTTTTCTCGGTAAAGATGACATCATTAAGCTCGGAGATTTTGGCATTGCCCGGATGTTGAATAATACTTTAGATCATGCGCAGACGACTGTGGGAACGCCATATTACCTGTCACCAGAGATATGTCAACGAAAGCCGTATCCTTCCGTGAAATAATTTAAACTACCATATTTCAACCATTCTTAGCGGGACTAGGCCGAGTTTATCATCACTGTACTTGTTGCTCTCTAGTTTAAAAATAGCAGGACCATATACACAGTAATGAGTTGAGTACAAAACTAATTTCAGAGAGCTGCGTAGCTGACGGGATTAGCGGGCGAGTGCTGTAGTCCGCGTAAAGATTGGGTTCAAGTCAAACTGAAATCCCCTCTCGGCTTCGGGCTCGCGAAAATAGGGACTTTAAGATCCATCGACGAGGGCATGTGATAAAACATGGACTGGACTGGATTAGTAAAACATGGACTGGATTAATAAAACATGGATTAATAAAACATGGAGTGATATAACAAGGATTTATGACCAAGTAAGAGAAGGGTTTTTTCCTAGGTTTCAAAGGATCTGAATATGACAAACATGACTTAGGTACAGTGTCACCAAGCCAAAAAAGTACGACATAAGCCAATAACACAGTAAACAAGCCATTAGACAGGGGAAGTTGAGGAAAATTACAAAATGTTTGCTAACACGGTTTTCATAACTCCAGGTAGATTTATGTTGACTGTATTTTATTTTATTCGTCCATATCTCTCCATGTTTTATCAATCCACGTTTTATCACTCCATGTTTTATCAATCCACGTTTTATTAATCAATGTTCTATCACTCCATGTTTTATTAATCCATGTTTTATCACTCCATGTTTTGTTAATCCGGTCCATGTTTTACCAATCCAGTCCAGTCCATATTTTATCACATGCCATCGACGAGGACGGCAACGAGAACGTCAAAAAACAGCAGGTGTTATAAGCAAAACAACAACTTCATTTTGCACGTGCATTGCGCTTGTTTGTACATTTCTTTGCCTGTTTTTGCTCGACTACAACGTGAAAATGGTTAATTTCGCGTTTTCCGGAGTACGTAAACAAGCAACGACTAAATTATATTTCTCTTCCTGAACTTAGATTTGGTCCTAGGAATTTAACTCCAGGAGGGTTCGCCTCCCAGGGCCTAACGTATTTGGTTGTCGCTTGCTTTTAACGTCATGAAAATTGTATTTATTACCTTTTTAAATTTACAAAGGAGGTAATATTTGATGAGTCCTTAACAGCTTGTCAGCTACAATCACAAGAGTGACATGTGGTCACTGGGATGCGTGTTGTATGAAATGGCTACACTAAAACACGCTTTTAATGCAAACAACTTCTCTGCCCTTGTCATAAAGATCTTACAAGAGCAGTACCCCCCAGTACCTAGGTAAGTTCAAGAAATATTGTAGTGCGTATTTAATATTCGATAGCCTGTAGAATCATGAAACTGCCGGATAAATATTCTCAAAGTACTGTTTATTTTGAGATGGACAATCTTTAGAAAGCGACTTTCAAGTGCCGATGTCAATAAACAGATTCAGGGAGCAAAGGTAGCAGTACTGATTTACTGTCGAATCAAGCCAATGAAACGTTTCAACGATCGATTTAACTCTTGGTATTTTTTTTTTCAGTTTTTATGGACCACTTGTGGAGGACTTAGTTTGGGTCCTACTGCAAAAGAACCCAGATGATAGGCCCTCAGCGAAGCAGCTCCTTTACGTACCTTCGATGCAACCTTATGTGAAAAGGTTCCTCGTGAGTGAACGAGAGAGGACCGAAAGTCTCGTTTCGGACATAGCTGATGTCTCCTCTACATCATCAAGGTATGACTGCTCTCAAATGTCGGGTGCTGAAAAAGAGGAGAACATACAGAACGCCAGTAGAATGGTCGTCCCTGTTGCTGACAAATCCAGCCCTTCAAAAGATGCTGGAGGAAGCGTTTCTAAAGATGTTAATTCTCGCCAACGAAGAACATTGCTTGACTACGCAACAAAACCTCAGACCAAAGTAACCGTAATGTACGAGAAACAAGCTGTGAAGGAAAATCCACGGGAAATCCAAGGACATTTTCAGGCATATAACAGTACACCAAACGAGCGGGAAAATTTAACCACCCCAAGGGATATTCCAAAAAAGGGGGAGGCTAGCTGCTCGTTTCAGCATGATCACACATCAAAACCGCGGGAAAACTGTCCCCGTTCATCTGATAACATTGTTAAAGCAGGAGAGAATTTGCGCGCCAGATGTTCCCATGGCACAAGGAAGCAAAGCCTTATTGCACTGGCACAAGCACAGAGGCGCAGTTATTCGGAACAGACTTCGACTTGCTCAGAGCCTGGAGCCAGAGTTCACAAATCCCGGATTCATTCTCAAGGTTGTCGTGAATTTGTAGATGCTGAGGATGAAGTTTTTACCAAGAATCAGGCAACAGTTATTCCTGTTAGAACTGCAAGAAACAGAAATGTGGGGATAATACGAACACAAGTGATTGATAAATACGTTTCTTCATCTTGTAAAAGTAATGTTACTACCAATCCCGAGCAAAAAAAGCGAAAGCCAGTGTTTTCAGTGAGTCAACCAAAACGCTCTGAGGATGCACACAAAAGTAAGCGTCATCATTCAGCTGTGAGCGACAGGAGCCTCCATCCAGTTGAACAGAAACATCAATGGTATCAATATCGACTTGATCATAGTGTTCAAGATAAGGAGAACTTGAGTCAGGTTAGCTGGTTTCGACTAGTTAGCTGCAACAGGCCATTTGTATGGTTTGATAAGGCTATTTTATTACTACTCACTACTACTACTACTACTACTACCACTACCACTACCACTACTACTACCACTACCACTACCACTACCACTACCACTACCACTACCACTACCACTACCACTACCACTACTACTACTACGACTACGACTACGACTACCACGACGACGACTACGACTACCACGACGACGACTACGACCACGACTACGACTACGACGACTACGACGACTACGACGACTACGACGACTACGACGACTACTACGACTACTACGACTACGACTACTACGACTACTACTACGACTACTACTACTATCACTTGTACTACCACTACCACTACCACAAATATTTTATACCATAAGCAATGATGATGATGTTGTTGTTGATGATGATGATGATGATGATGATGATGATGATGTTTAGTGTTATTACTATTATAAACAAGACGTGCTTTTAGAATGACCGTCGAAAAAAATTTTGTGGCAGTGAATCTGGTTTTCAGTTAGTTCTTATTGAGAATCGTATTTAGAGAGGGAAGGGATAGTTACGATTAAAACGTGTAGAAAAGTTTTGTTTAGTTGAAAACATAAGAAAAGGAAGTTTGATTGTTACTACCATTAGGCCTTTATTTTCTTCAGGGATAGTAGAGGTAGCCGCAACTACGCAGGGGCCCGTAAAAATCACCTCCTTTCTCTGTTCTGGCTTCGTGTTCCTTTCCTCGCGTGCGCCGATCTCTCATGCGCTCTCCCATTCTTCTCTATCCACTCTCTCTCCGAGGAAATTATGGACTACCTGTCAAAAACTCTCTCAAAATTTAGTTTATTTATCATTATTCTTTTGTCTGTGTTCTTCTTATGATTCCAGGAAAACGCTTCGAGTTCGCATGTTCAAGAGAAACGTCCTATCTCTTCTAAGGTATTTAAAGAGATTCAAGCCTCTTATGTGAAACAGCAAATGGCGAAACCTTCCTCGGAAGAAATTGAAGACAAGGTCGAATATCGGAAAAGAACGTATACAATATCAAATTACCCGCGACCATCTGAATTCGAAATCCCGGAAGTAGTTGGAAAGGAGCACACTAGAAGTGACAAGAAAGAAAGTGAAATTTGTAAAGACGCAAATCTGAGCGTCGGTCAAAGCGCAAAAGGACGGAAGTATGAGATAACTGCCAAAGCGAACGTAAAAAAAACGACGCTGGGAGCAGCGAATCAAAGCAGGACCCATGGTCAAACACCAAGTTGTAAATTCATCTTTTGTGGAAAGACTTTACACCTTGACAATGTTACCGACCATGATTCTGTCTACTCACACATGGAGGCACTGCGCATGCACTTGGAGGAAAAGTTAGGCACCAGACTTCTGACCGCGGTTTATCGTTACGTCACAAATGTGCCGCTTGAGGAACATGAAAGGGTGAAGCAAAAGGTTTTGTGTATGCTTGGGGAAGAATACATGACGTATTTCCCGGTTTTACTTCAGCTTTTGGCTTGCGAGGCATTATACTTCCATTGACTAAAATCATTATTAAATAGAGATGGCCCAATTAAGATAACTGCAAAGTGACTAGCTAGAAAGCAATTATTAAAGATAGAAATTTAGTCCCTTCTTGTATATGAAATTACTATACGCATAACTTAATGGTATATACATTCTCTACCATAAATTTTGCATTTTTATCTTAAATTCAAAGTTTATTGAACCTTAAATATTGTAATTCATTTATCTTAGTTGTCTTTTGAGATCAATAAAGATATCAAGTAATTTCAGACTTAAAACGGACCGATGAACGACGTTAAAACCAAATCGGAATCGTTCCTACCTAATCTGCGAGTTTACCTCGATGTGAGAGCCTGTGATCTTATTCTTTGTTTAATTTATTGTTGTCCTAGTGATACCGATTTTACTGAAAACTGCATTTTGGCAAACTTCAATTCACAGTCAATCACTGGCAAAAATATCAAAGCAATCGAACAAGGATAAAAAGATTTTTTAAGGGAATTGAAAAATCTTGGTGTGGTCTCCGAAAAACTGTATGGAAACATGATCTTTAACATAACAGCCCATTGATTTTCGACTCATGATACTTAACAATTATTCCTCGAGCCCGAATCGGCTCTGAGTCAAAAGCCCATGAGGCCAATCTACTAGTTGGTCACAAATATCGAGAAAAAAAAATTTAGCTAGTGAAAGCTAGACTTTAATCCTTTTTGCAGCCAAAAAGCGCGCGCTTTTCGCTACTAGTGGGCTACAACATATAGTCTAGTAGTAGCTCAACCAATCAGAACGCAGCATTGATAATAGACCACTAGTCGGATTTTACTAATAATCTTTACTTAGTACGAGCTAATACGTATTCTGTTTTATTAGTTGAGAACAAATTGAAATAGTTACTTTATGACCTATTGATTTTCGATTAACTCAAGCGTTCTTCAATATAGAGGACCCCCAGCAGAGTTTTAGAACATCACGCGCTTGTTACCTATGTCACGTGTCCCTGCGTGACATTCAAGATGGCGGCGTTGTCGTGTGATATTTCAGTTGTGAAAGAAGGGTGTTCAGAGCTTGGAGAGGGGCCGCATTGGGACGAAAAGACTCAAAGAATTATATGGGTGGATATCTTAGGACACAGTGTTCATTTGCTTGATCCAGTGACAGGAAAGGTGCGGTTTAATTTACTTGTCCGTCATGGCAGCTGGAGTATTAAACCATATTTTTAAGCCTACTGGATATTTTGAAGTCCCTTAGGCCTTTAATTATTTAGTTTATATTCAAATCGAAAAGTTTTGTTTTTCACATGGTGGATTTAGTTCTTGATTCGATTATCGAGGTTAGATCCTTTTTTTCAGGTAAAATTTTGTCAATAAAATAAATATATAATTATGGCTCATCAGTCAATTCCAAGCGTGCCCATCCCCCCTCCCTCCCCTTGGGAATTTGTCGGGCCTTTTTCATTTTGTTTTGGAAAAGTTGCAAATGTCCCACAGTGGAGCTGGGTGTTCATACAAAAACCCCACGGAAGGGCTTAAAAATAAGGTCCAAATGCCCTACCCAGGTGCAACACCAAAATTGCATTTTCCAGTAGGATAAGCTGCAAATACCATATATATATGGGAAATCTGTAATAATCTGATCAAACTCGCACAAGAAGCACTCTACACAAATCACTCCTAGCTGCTAGTTGAAATAACTGCAAAAAAGATCATTGATCTGATCAATCTTAATGACAGAAGAATAAATAGATGGTTAATATAGTGAGTGATTAAAAGACAACCGATGGGCCTTACATGAGTATTTTCTCATCATAATGGAACTGTTGAATTGTTGCATTGATGGTACAATACACAGTGTTTATATTAGCTCTCCAATATCTTGCAAAGTTTTTCTAGGGCCACATTGGGGACATGGGTTATGGGAACTTTTGGAATTTACGGATACATAAATTCTGTACTAAACCCCTCCCCATTACCACTATGAAACAAATGTTTAAAATTAGTTTTATTTTTTTTCTAGGATGATCAATATAAGTTTGATGGACCAGTTGGAGCAGGTGGGTTGTTATGATTGAGGGAAATATTATGCTTAGCCTGGCAGGCATTTGAAGGAGAAAGGAGGGAGGGTATGACACATGTGAACATGAAAGATAGGGAAATTAAAAGAAACACCAGCAAGGACGCCATTATATTTGTGATTCCACACCTCATTAATCCACAAAAATCAAATAAAAGCATTCAGTTGTTTTGTTGGAAAATCATAGCCCATAGACTGCCTCTCATTTTTTCTTGTGCCTTAAAATAAAGCTGCAATAAAATAAGCAATAAAAACATGAATTGAGACAGCCTTGCTACTAGTCTTGCTAACTTGGTCAAAAAGATTTTTGTTTATGTAAACTGACTAAATCCTCTGTTTGAAACCATCTTACGTCATCTTCTGGTGTGGATTACCCTGTAAGTCCCAAGCTATTAACAGTGATTAACATCAATATTCTCTTTACAACATCAAGGTTATGAGAATTGCTAAAATGATCACTGAGAGGAAAATGTTTTGATTTGTTCTTCTACAGTGAAACCCCGCCTTACGGCCACCTCGGTAATACTGTCACCTTCCTGTTATTATGGCCGCTTTTTTTTGGCTGCACAGCAAAACAGCCATCCATTTTCATGTAAAAAGCCCTGGTTAATACGGCCACCTGTCAATACGGCCAAATGTTTTTGGCCCATTGGTGACTGTATTAATTGGGTTTCACTGTAGTGTTTTCTCTCAACTTATTCTTTACGGATGTGTATGGAGATGAGTGTGGACAATTTTGTAAAGGATATTGGGACTTTAGGGGTTAATTTTGTATCTTTCTTTCTCACACATAAATAAATTTTACATTGTCAATGAATCTATAATGTCAAGAAGGTCCAGAAGCATATGTCAAATCATTTTCAGTAGTCCCTGGCAAAGGTAGAAAATTATGGTAGTGTGACAATGCTGGTTAATGGTTTCTCTAATTTAATAATGTATGTACATGTATTTTATAAACTCTATTTTTCATAGCTGTACCAAGGCAAAAAGGTGGTTCTCTCGTTGTGGCAGCCAAGAGAGACTTTCTGTTCCTAGATCTAGAGGTACATGTAGTACTGTTGACCAGTAATTAACCTTTCCTGTCATATTAAGCTAGTGAAGTGATTTCTTTGCACCTGCCTTTGCAAAAACAAGGGGGGTTAACCATCTTATGCTGTGCTGAAAAAAGTGGATGTATTGTATACTTTATATAAATATTTGAGTCCAGCCTCCTTATTACAGACACATACCAAACGTCATATTATATATAATATAATATGATCCCTATGCAGTCAATTCTCTCCCACATGGACAGGTTCAGGACATGCCTCAACTGTCTGTCTTAGAGAGGTGTCTTGTTTATAGACAGTTGAGGTATCATGACACCAGTAATATTACAAGAAAATATCAAGCTAACAATGGATGTGATAGGAAAGTAGAATCATTCTCTCACTGTACAATCAAACATTTATTACAAGCTAACATTCATGGCTTAATGGTCTAAAAGTGTAACTGGAACAAGACCACAAAATGATAAGAATGACCGTACCAAAAATGTCCCTTCTTGAGTTAGAGCTTTAACTCATGACTGCAAAACAAACTGTAATACAGTACCGTAAGTACTTAATTTGCTTCCTCATACAGCAATCTTCTGTTATGTACTAGAGAACCTACTTTCTACATATTTTTGAGGTATTTGTGTCTGTTGACAGTTTTGTGACCACCCTGCGGGTCACTTCAACTTATATGTTTTAGGCTGGTGGCTGCATATGGCTTGAGATAAATGGTGCCTAAATCAAAGTTACCTATGGATCATCTTACTGTACTGTAAATCCCCTCTACCTCGATTTTGGAGCCATTGAAGCATTTAACAGTACAGAATAATACCTCTGTGCTTTAGGGCTAGCTATTAGATGGCCTTCATTGTCCAGGATGTAGCCGAGCCAAGCAGTTTGAATGTCATGATTGCATTTTGATATGGACGTGTTTCAACTGCAGCAATTTGGCTTTAGATTATGTAGCAGATGACCATGCAATAAACTAAAGGAAACTCTGAGCAATAAAATAATAAATAACTAATTCAAATGATATTTAACTAATAGTGAATCCCTTTTTCCTTATTAATTAACAGACAGGGTACAAAGAAGTTGTAACTTCAATTGATAGTAAGTTTCATTGTATTTGGTGTCTGTTTCACTTATCATCAATAATTGCTACATCATGTTATGAAAGCTATTTACTCTTCTCTGTTGGGTCATCAAAGATCTCAGGTACTTGTATTTTCTAAGCTGAATGTTTCCTGCTGTATACTTTTTTAAAGCAACACTCATGTAATACGAAATTCATTTATCATGACTTATGAGTATTAAAGCCACTGATTTTGTTCTGGATTCAAATATTAACAGGTAATTAAAATTATTGGTTGACATATAGTGTTTTATTGCAGATGACAAACCAGACAATCGCTTCAATGATGGAAAATGTGACTTGGTTAGTGCTTCATCATTTTATAATGACTATACATTAAGACAACTGGAAGTGGAAAGCATTTTGTTACAGTGTTATCTGTATCACTTAAGTATTCCTTTTTCTTGCAGTCTCTAGTTATACATTTACATATAGATGTGGCACGTCATAATTAATTATTACTGTATGTAATACTTTAATCGCATTACTAGTGCAAACAGTCTGATCCTGTTATGGTCATCTTTTCTTATAACTTTTTTTTTGTAATTTATTTTACAGACTGGTAGATTTTGGGCTGGTAGGTGCAAAGCAAAACTATTTATATTATCACCACAACTTGATCAAGATGGAAAAACCCATCACCTAGCTGACAAGTGACAGAGGGACTGAGTCAGTCAGTTTACATACATAGTTGAAGCTGTCTTATCAGACACTCTAGGCAGCCATACTTATAGCCACCTTGACAAATCCCCGTTTGAACTCCTTGCTAAAAATCAAACTGAGAAATCTGAACTTCAAGCAAGTGAATAAACCAGGGCCACCCAACGTCAATTTTCGGAAAATATCTGTTCGGAAGACGATTTGAGATGTAGAATTTTCGGAACATTTGTTATAAAATTTCTTGCTTGCCTGCCTCTCCTAGGATGTTCGAACATCTAAAAAATGATATAATTGCCCATTTTAACGGATTTTTACCCTAAAAAGGTCACCTAGAATTTTCGGGAGCCTTTTTTCTGGCTGAAATTTTCGAAAAGGTAAGTTTTGCTCCCTATAATAATCGGATCACTAGACTTTCAGCTGGGAAATCCGAACAGATGAAAAATTTTACGGGTTAAAAATATGCCTTTATCGACCGTTTAAATACTAAAATACGTTTAACAATGCTATGTTTTCAAGCGGTTTTGAACTATATTCTCGTGGGGTGCTCCTGATATTTACCATACTGGATCAGTCCATGCTCATGAAGTGTCACAGTCGTGACTGATAAATAAAATTTATCAGAGGTGCGTGAGAGCCTTAAAAGACGGGGCTAGACTGTTCACAGTCCCCTATTTTCTCGTAAGATCGTCGGGATTGAAGACTTTTCGTCACGGTCGACCATCTTGGAGGAGTGATAAATCTCTTAAGTGGGTGGGGGACGGTTTGAGAACCCTCCACCGTTATAAACCCCTACGCCCGGCCCCTTGGTACCTAGATGGCTGCCCGTACCGGTAAGCGCTCGATCCTGACGGTCTTACGAAAAAAATATGGGACTGTCAACAGGGTTTATTAGAGAGAGGGGCTTAACAGACGATCTTACGGTGGGATCGAGTTAAAAATTAAATCGTTGCCCAGTTACTAAGTATACATCTGTACATGTAGATCTTCTATTGTTGTTTTTTTTTGCGTTCTAAGGAACCATGGGTCCTGAGCCAATTCCCACGAAAGTTGTACCAAATCAGGGATCATTAGTGAGTATGCCCTTCAATTAAGTTAAAACATTTTTTTAAGATTTGTACTGGATGTCCGATTACAGAGGAATTGATAAGAAAAGATTCATTTTTGGGGGGATGGGCTTACCTGATCTGTCGGGCAACTTAGCTTTGATTAACAAACTGTATACTTAAGAAAATGACGAACCATTATTTATGATCTATGAGTGCACGACGAGAAAGAAGGAATTTTTTTTTCGTGTGGAGACGTTTCACCGTCCGCCATTACAATACAGCCTGCAGCTTCAACAAATGTTTTCGTTTGGCCATTTTTGTAAAAGGTCGCGTTTTCTTGTTTTTAATATATTTTTTTCATGCAGTCATACGATTTTCATGGTTATCTTGACTGTTATTTCACGTTGGTTGTCCTGTGCAGATCAATGCCACATGGTCCCTCTGCTCGGGAAATTACAAGTTGTAAAATGTACTTCGTCATGACATTGAGTCTGGTTAAAACTTCCTTAGATTTGGACATGGAGACTAAAGTTAGCAGAATGGCCAATTTTTATGTCAGCAAATGGGTTTTCGCCTTCAGTGGCTATCCTACCAGACAGACAGCAAAACAGCAATTATTTCCATGAATCGGTAAAGCAAATTAACAGAGCAAAAAGAAAACACTAAGCAAAAGAAATAAACAAAATTCTTAAATGAGCTGTTCACCACTAAGACCTGTTTTTCTGGAATTTTCTGCTGACTGCTATCCCTGTCTACTGTCGCCATCTCAAAACAGGTGTTCTTCACGTTTCCATATAGGGCATTTATTTTAGTACGGTGTCAGTCTAGAAATGGTAAAGGAGCAACATGCAACCATCGAGTTATGGATACACGCGGGAGGTTTCTAAGCACGAAAGAAGCGTAAGAGCTGAGTAACTATAAGCCTCTTGAGTGCTTAGCAAACCTTCCAAGTGCATCCATAACTCGATGGTTGCACAGCTGCAATATTTACCATTTTTATTATAACAGAATGATCTGCCCACGCTATTGCGTGTGCAAATTCGCAAACTATGAGGTAAAAAGAAAATATATTCTGCGTAGAAAGTGACGCGTATGGCTTTGAGCACAATCATCCAAAGCCAAATAGTAAATTGGTAATTGACCAATCAAAGCGCGCACTCTACTTTTGTTCTATCACAATTCTTATTAAGACCTTCGTACATCAAAACTTCATTAGCTCCTTCTTTTTCCTTATCTTTTCTAACGTTTGTGTATAGGACTGTTTGTTAGTTACCGTATACTTCTTTTTTCTAAACGTTTCTCCTTCTTACTTGTCCCTAACAGATTATCCTTTAGTTCGTTCTCTTTTGAGGTTGCTAATGCATGTTTACATCAGGATCTCCTTCACTGAGATATGAAATGTTCGAAATATTTTAATCAGGGGAATCCGATCATTTTCCCCATCAAACAGACACCTTCTGAACAGTGAGATGCCAATGAGGCATGGTGTTGCTGTGGTAGCTGGAATCTGCAGTATATAAATTTTTGTGTAGACTACTGGCATACATGTATTTACTCATAGAATACGGTACTATTCCTACTTTTCTTCTTTCATTGCAGTATTCATTAAATTGTGACCTTACAGTGCAACACTTGGTTGACAAGGTAATTCTCTTGATACGTGGCGTAAAATTTGACCACATATTAGGGAGCTTAGGGAGCTTTTTGAGGCCCCCTCACGTCAACCGGGAGAGAAGGCTTATCCCTTTAAAAATATGACATGAAGCTACTAAAATTAAATTTGTATTGCTAAGTGTATTAACTCTTAAAGAGACGATTTGACTTAAAATATGGGCAAAAGCATTGCCTACGAATGCAAGAAGTCCACTTCTGTCGCTCAAACACGTCTTTGCCGGTATTCTCACCAGATGTTCTCTTTAACCATTATATTTTTTCTATTTAAGGTCTCAATATCCAATGGTATTGCTTGGAATGGAGAAAAGAAGGCTTTTTATCATGTTGACACATTTGAAAGGTACGTATCTCCATTGCTACGACAATGTCATAGTAGTCCTTTGGCGAGGATAATTACAGTATAGCTGTTAAAAAACGGAGCAGTTGCATCGGGAATTTATGACTAAAGAACAAAGAACTTGTACTAATTATATTAGGTAGAATTTTCTAATTGTTTTAATCCCTAGACTCACTGTCATATTGTTTTATTAGATAAAAAGCTTTTTACCACGCTGTGTGGCTACTTCCAAGTGTATGAATTTGTGACAGGCTGCAGTGATTTATTTACTACGATGACTCCTGGGAAGCATCCTGTAAAAAATAAATTATGAGTCCCAGATCGATCAATCATCTTTGCGTCCAATGTGACTCATGTCATCAATTATTTTGCGTCTTTTGGGGAATTTTCAGGGCTATAAAATTTTCGTGCGGTTACAGAAACGAGTGTCACCAGTGTTTCCTGGATGACTAGGCCCCCGATTGTATTTCTATCGGCTGAAAATCCGAAATATAGCTGTTCTTGAACGTTGACTTGCAGGAAAATAGACGCATTTGATTATGACGAAACAAGTGGTACGTTACTAAATAGGAGAACTATTGTGAAGGTTGATCCGTCTCTTGGAGTAAGTTGATTCATTAGTTCTAAAATAATTGTATTCTGAAGATGACATCAGCTTCTAGTCACTTATTTCAAGCTGACTTATTTTATTTTTTGCGCCTCTCTCTGAAGGCTTTTCTGTCAGAGCCTTAGCCTTAATCAGCCGAAACAGTGGCATTGTCGCATGTCATATCTTCACTCTGAGAGAGTCGTTCTTCATTCATCAAGTGGCCTGGACAGACTGTGGACCTTAATTAGCGTGTACACGTACTCATAAAAAAGTTTAATAATGCTTCAGTTCATTTCACCCATTGAAAAGGGTACATTTTAACTCCGATGGTTATTAGCAGTGTAACGCTAACGATGTCTGTGTTTGGTTTATCAGTATCCAGATGGAATGACCATCGATGTTGATGGCATGTTATGGGTTGCTATGTACAATGGATGGAAGGTGAGTTTGAGGTAACATATCAAACACAACACACAGTGCGTCATTCCGGCGATATCCATATTCTGCTCTAAAAAGAGCGTTTCACCTTATAGCTAAACACTGAGAAGTGATATTATCAAATACCAGAAGGAGTGCTTCATCCGATATCTAACCACCGAGAGGCAATACTGTATGTCAAACACGACTCGCAGATTTTTATCTGATATCCAGACATCAAGAAGTCTGAGAAGTGGGGTGATAACAAGGCGCAAGACCCGGTCATTATGGTGTCTGGATATCGGATAAAAGACTGAGTGGAGTTTTTGATATAGCTTCTCAAATGATCAATAGTTCTTAAAGAAATTGTCATCTTTATATGGTATTTGTTGCCCTGTAGATTGTGCGGTACAATCCTGATTCTGGGGAATGTCTCAGCCAATTAAATCTTCCGGTCTCTAAGGTCACGTCATGCTGTTGGGCCGGAGTAAATCACGATGAGCTTATTGTCACAAGCGAAAGGTTGGTCAAAGTCATTTTCCTAAATTAGAACCTGCACTGTGATTTGTGGCAAACTTTGCCGATTGGTTGTCTATGTTGTGGACACTTAAATTTTGAAGTAAAATCGAGGGTCTCAATATTAGTCCATCAGCTGAGAGCCGAAAATTTGGGTTTATGGCTCACTCGAGGGGAACAGCCGAAACATGTCACGTATTAATCTTTGACTATCGAGTATCACAAAAATGCATGATAGCAAGGATAAAACGGTAGCTTTCACTTTAAAATCGAAATATAAAATTAACCCTCATAATCTCCTTTTGGCCGCCATCTTGAATTTCGGGGAAGGCTGAAAAGCTGCTTATATTCTTTTAACGGAAACAAATCTTGTTTGAGCGTGGATTTAAAACATTATTTGAACTAAAAACATGACTTCCGTTTATTCTAGTGCTTAAATTATAACCGCCTGACGTCCTATGCGAGTCAATATCGCCCGTTATTGGTCACTCAATAAGACCGGCAGATTGCAATTTGTTTAATAACTGGAAAAAAATGTAACGTTTAGAAAATTGTTTCGGAAAAGAGTAAGTAAATAAATCATATTTTTACATTGCAAGTGTATCAAATAGAGTCTCTTGTTGAAAACAATATTTTAGTGGAGAACCTTATCCAGCCACGCGTCCATGACCGGAATCAGTTTCAGAGGTTTCAACTGAATGTGAATTCCCCGCGCGTCTCATCAAAATCAATGTACTGGCCGAAGTAAGTTCACCAACGAGAGAGATTTGCAACTCGCTAAGCTTGTCTACACAGAAGTGAGTGATGACTGACTGTCCTCCATGGCAAGAGAAAGCAGCCAACGAATGACTTTGTAATGAGCAGTTGCTCATCCAATCCCGCTTTCTTTGATCTAGTGAAGAAAGCCAACGAAGGTGAACGCTGTGCATAAGGTTCGCAACAAGGAACTAGTACTTCCTGATCTGGTGCTTGGATGGCACTTCTCGGACAGTTCCGGCAAGCGGAGGACATTACTGGCAGTTTCGATGAAACGGCAGGGTACAGAAGTGGTAGATCTCGTCTGGAGCTATGTTCCATGTGGTCGCTTAGATTAACTAACTTCGCGCAGCACGCACGTAGACGTAGTGGTTGACTTGTAGCGCGAGGTGTTGATCAAAAACGTCAAAAGACTGACAATAACGTCTACCGCTGACAATGTACAATATAGGGATTTAATGCGATGTACTATGCTGTGAAGTCATGGAACGAGCTGCCAAGTGCCAACACAAATAAGCTGAAATCGTCAAATTCCCTGTGCCACAGGGAAAAACCGAAGCATTTAGAAGCAGACACGGCAACTGGATCATGGACTCCCCGTGTTACAACCGAAGACCAGTCGGGCGACTAGACGCAGACACATGGTGATTAGAGACCCTGACTCGCTACGAGATTCATCCCCAGCTTAAGGCTGGAAGTTCAAGCTGGAGA
>BOPM01000180.1:659102-677132 GCA_022179025.1 Porites australiensis
GAGATCAGTTTGGACAATTTTAGTGTAAAGGATATTGGGGCTTGAAGGGTTAATTTTGTATCTTTCTTCCTCACACATTAATTAATTTTATATTGTCAACGAATCTATAATGTCTAGAAGGTCCAGAAGCATGTCAAATCATTTTCAGTAGTCCCTGGCAAAGGTAGAAAATTATGGGAGTGTGAGAATGCTGGTTAATGGTTTATCTAATTAATGTATGCACATGTACTTTATAAACTCTATTTTTCATAGCTGTACCAAGGCAAAAAGGTGGTTCTCTCGTTGTGGCAGCCAAGAGAGAATTTCTGTTCCTAGATCTTGAGGTACATGTAGTACTGTAGTCTCCCTCGCAGCTGTTTTTGGTGGAGCGTTGCGTGACATCCAAAAAATGGCTATGAGGGAGACTAGTAGTACTGTTGACCAGTAATTAACCTTTCCTGTCATATTAAGCTACTGAAGTGATTTCATTGCACCGGCCTTTGCAAAAAGAAGGGGGGTTAACCATCTTAGGCTGTGCTGAAAAAAGTGGATGTATTGATATGTGAGTCCAGCCTCCTTATTACAGACACATCCCAAACGAAATATTATATATAATATAATATGATCCCTATGCAGTCAATTCTCTCCAACACGGACAGGTTCAGGACTGGCCTCAACTGTCTGTCTTAGAGAGGTGTCTTGTTTATAGACAGTTGAGGTATTATGACACTAGTTATAAGAAAATATTAAGCTAAACAATGAATGTGATAGGAAAGTAGAATCATTCTCTTCAAACATTCATTACAAGCTAACATTCATGGCTTAGTGGTCTAAAAGTGTAACTGGAACAAGACTACAAAATGATAAAAATGACTGTACCAAACGTCCCTTCTTAAGTTAGAGCTTTAACTCATTGCAAAACAAACTGTAATACAGTACTGTAAGTACTTAATTTGCTTCCTCTTAGTTACAGCAATCTTCTGTTATGTACTAGAGAACCTAGTTTCTACATATTTTTGAGGTATTTGTGTCTGTTGACAGTTTTGTGACCACCCTGCAGGTCACTTCAACTTATAATTTATGTTTTAGGCTGCTGGCTGCATAAATGGCTTGAGATAAATGCTGCCTAAATCAAAGTTAGCTATGAATCATCTTACTATACTGTAAATCCCCTCTACTGCTATTCTGGAGCTATTGAAGCATGTGACAGTACTGAATAATACCCCTGTGCTTTTGGGCTAGCTATTAGATGGCCTTCATTGTCCAGGATTTAACCAAGCCAAGCAGTTTAAATGTAATGATCGCCTTTTGATATGGATTCGAAGTGTTTCAACTGCAGCAATTTGGCTTTACATTACAGCAGACAACCATGCAATATAACAAAGGAAACTTTGAGCAATAAAAATAAATAGAAGATATTACACGGTGGCGCGAAGATATGAATAATTTTATTTTCGAGTGACAAAACAATATTTTACGAACAAGCGCAGCAAGTGAGTAAAATATTGTTTTTGCCTCGAGAAAATAAAATTCATATCTTCAAGCCGCCGTGTAATGTTCTTTTTATTATCTAGACAAAAACACATCGATAAAATAATAGAGGGAAATTACCAAAATTACGTCATCGATAAACTCACGTGTCACATTATGGAAAATAAACCACTCTGGTCCCGGATGTAGTTTTTGTGAATTTTACGAGTGGTATATTTTCCAGTAAAACACTCGTGTCTATATAATAATAATAAATAATATTCAAATGATATTTAACTAATACTGTACCCTTTTTTCCTTAACAGACAGGGCACAAAGAAGTTGTAACTTCAATTGATAGTAAGTTATTGTATTTGGTGTCTGTTTCACTTATCATCAATAGTAATTGCTACATCATGTTATGAAACTTATTATTACTCTTCTCTGTTGTGGTCATCAAAGATCTCAGGTACTTGTATTTTTTAAGCTGAATGTTTCCTGCTGTATACCTTTTTAATGCAACACTCATGTCATACAAAATTCACTTATCATGACTTAAGAGTATTTTAAAAATGAGCCACTGATTTTGTTGTGGATTCAAATATTAACATGTAATTAAAGTTATTGATTGACTTATATAGTGTTTTATTGCAGATGACAAACCAGACAATCGCTTCAATGATGGAAAATGTGACTTGGTTAGTGCTTCATCATTTTATAATGACTATACATTAAGACAACTGGGACAAAAAGTATTAAGTGGAGAGCTTTTGTTACAGTATTATCTGTATCCCTCAAGTATTCCTTTTCCCAGCAGTCTGTATTAACTCTTATACATTTACATGTAGATGTGGCACGTCGAAATTACTTCTGTATGTAGTACTTTGATCATATTACCACTGCAAACAGTCTGATCCTGTTATGGTCATCTTTTCTTATAACTTTTTTTTTCTAATTTATTTTACAGACTGGTAGATTTTGGGCTGGTAGGTACAAAGCAAAACTATTTAATATATTCACCACAACTTGATCAAGATGGAAAAACCCATCACCTAGCTGACAAGTGACAGAGGGACTGAGTCAGTCAGGTTACATACGTAGTTGAACCTCTCTTATCAGACATTCTGGGCAGCTCTGACCTATAGCCACCTTGACAAATCCCCGTTTAAACTTCCTGCTAAAAAGCAAACTGAGAAATCTGAACTTCCAGCAAGTAAATAAACCAGATATTTACCATACTGGATCTGTCCATGCTCATGAAGTGTTACCATCGTGACTGATAAATAAAGTTTATGAGAGAGCCTTAAAAGACGGGACTAGACTGTACACTGTCCCCTATTTTCCCGTAAGGTCGTTATAGGGATCAGTTTGGGAGCCCCATACCACTATAAACCCCGACGCCCGGCTCCTCGGTACATATGATACCTAGATGGCTGCCCGCACCTGTAAGCGCTCGATCCTCACAATCTTATTAAAAAATGTGGGACTGTGAACAGTATAAGAGGGGGGAGGGTGTAATAGATTTCTTCACTTGCAGGGTATAGATGGGCTTATTAGAGAGAGGGGCTTAACAGAGAATTTAGGGTAATCAATTTCCCAGTTACTAAGTATATTTTTGCGTTCTAAGGAACCATGGGTCCTGAGCCAATTCCCACGAAAGTTCTACCAAATCAGGGATCATTAGTGAGTATGCCCTTCAATTAACTTAAAGCATTTTTTTGAAGATTTGTAATGGATGTCCAATTAGAAGGGGATCGATAATCATTGAAAGAATGCATTTTTGGGGGATGGGCATACCTGATATTTCGGGCACCTTAGCTTTGGTTAACTGCATACTTAAGAAAATGACGAACCATTATATATGATCTATGAGTGCACGACGAAAACGAAGGAATTTTTTTTCGTGTGAAGACGTTTCAACGTTTTCCGCCATTACAACATTTGGCAGCTTCAACAAATCTTTTCGTTCGGTCATTTTTGTAAAAGGTCGTGTTTTCTTGTTTTTTTTGTTTTTTTTTGTTTTTTTGCAATTTAGCATTTCTTTTTTTTTTAAGGACTGTTATGCAGTCATACGATTTTCAGGGTTATCTTGATTGTGTTATTTCACGTTGGTTTTCCTGTGCAGATCGATCCACCAAGACAAGATCAAATGGTCTCTTTTTTCAACCAAAGCGTCTGCTCGGGAAAGTTGTAAATGTACTTCCTCATGACATTGTGACTGGTTAAAACTTCCTTAGCTTTGCCTAGATTTTGGGCATGGAGACTAAAGTTAGCCTAATGCCCAATTTCTATTAAAATGTCAGTATCAGCAAATGGATTTTCGCCTTCAGTGGCCATTCTAGCAAGTAGAAATTGTAATAGTTTCTTACCAGACAGAGAGAAAAACAGCAATTATTTCCATGAATCGGTAAAGCAGAATAACAGATCAAAAAGGAAATACTTAGCAAAAGAAATAAACAAAATTCTTTAAGCTCTTCACCACTCTTAAAACCTCTTTTCTGGAATTTTCTGCCGGCTGCTATCCCCGTCTACTGTCGCTATCTCAAAGCAGATGTTCTTCACGTTTCCATATAGGGCATTTATTTTAGTACGGTATCAGTCTAGAAGTGGTGAAGGTGAAACATGCAACCATCGAGTTATGGATGCACGCGGGAGGTTTCTAAGCACGAAAGATGTGTAAGGGTTGATAGCCTCTTAAGTGCTTAGCAAACCTTCCAAGTGCATCCATAACTCGATGGTTACACAGCTGCAATGTTTACCATGATTTTTATTATAACAGAATCATCTGCCCACGCTATAGCGTGTGCAAATGCGCAAACTATGAGGTAAAAACAAAATATATTTGGCGTAGAAAGTGATCATGACGCGTATGGTTTTTAAGCACAATCATCCAAAGTCAAATAGTAAATGGGTAATTGACCAATCGAAACGCGCACTTTACTTTTGTTCTATCACAATTCTTATTAAGACTTCGTAGATCAAAACTTCATTAGTTCCTTCTTTTTCCTTCTCTTTTCTAACGTTTGTGTAGGACTGTTTGTTAGTTAACGTATACGTCTTTTTTCTGAACGTTTCTCCTCAGTTCTTACTTGTCCCTAACAGATATCCTTTAGTTCGTTCTCTTTTTAGGTTGCACATTTACATCAGGGTTTCCTTCACTGAGATATGAAGTATTTAAAATATTTTAGTCTGGGAAATCCGATCATTTTTGCCATCAAACAGACATCCTCTGAACAGTGACATGCCAATGAGGCATGGTGGTGAAGTGGTAGCTGTTTCAAGGCGTCGTTGAATCTGCAGTATATAAATTTTTGTGTAGACTACTGGCATACATGTATTTGCTCATAGAATACGGTACTATTCCTACTTTTCTTCTTTTATTGCAGTATTCATTAAATTGTGACCTTACAGTGCAGCACTTGGTTGACAAGGTAATTCTCTTGGCATGATAGGTGGCGTAAAATTTGACCACATATTAGGGAGCTCAGGCAAAGACGATTTTGAGGCCGCGCACGTCAGCTGGGAGAGAAGCCTTATCCCTTTAAAAATATGACAGGAAGCTACTGATTGGTATTGCTAAGTGTCTTTACTCGTACAGAGACGATTTGCCCTAAAATATGGGCAAAAGCATTGCCTAAGAATGCAAGAAGTCCGCTTCTGTCGCTCAAACACGTCTTTGCTGCTATTCTCTCCAGATGTTTTCTTTAAACATTCTATTTTTTCTATTTAAGGTCTCAATATCTAATGGTATTGCTTGGAATGGAGAAAAGAAGGCTTTTTATCATGTTGACACATTTGAAAGGTACGTACCTCCATTGCTTCGAAAATGTCATACTAATCCATTGGCGAGGATAATTACAGTGCAGCTGTTAAAAAAACGGAGCAGTTGCATCGGAAATTTATGACTAAAGAACAAAGAACTTGTAATAATTATAGGTAGACTGTCATACTGTTTCATTAGATAAAAAGCTTTTTACCACGCTGTGTGGCTACTTCCAAGTGTATGATTAGGTACAGGCTGCACTGATTTATTTACTACATTAAAAACTCGCGTATATGAACCTGGATTTTTCCAACTTAGCCTAAATAGCTTCTTATAGAAATGGTATTTAGTGGGATTTAAGGCTACTTAGGTTCTTAAAATTAATAGGTTCTTAATTTGATAGGGGCACTAGCGATCAGCACTAATAACTACTACAGGGCATATGCGTGTGATATGGAATATATTGCTGTATTAAATAATTATCTAGAATACAGTTTAGATGAGAACCATACAGTAAATTTATCTTTCCAAAGTACTAGCATGCATGCCTTTCATGCTGCATTGTCCATAAAATGCTGTGTTGGCAAAGACATGATATGGATTTCATTTTCGTTTATTCGGCTTTGAATCTTACTGACTGAAACCTAGACTAAAATTTTTTTCTGTATTTTCATCTGTGCCTTCATTTTTGTAAAATAAGAACCTACTGACAATTTTACGCTAAATGGGTTCTTATGAAAAGGGGGTTTAAATGGCAAATTTAGCCTAGCAGGTTCTTAAATTTTAGGTTCTTATTAATCCGGTTTTTTACTGTATGGTAACTCCTGGGACTCAGCCTGTGAAAAATCGTGAGTCACAGATCGATCGATCATCTTTGCGTCCAACGTGACGCATGTCATCAATTATTTTGCTTCTTTTGAGGAATTTTCAGGGGTAACAAAAACGGTTACAGAAACGAGTGTCACCAGTGTTTCCTGGATGACTAGGCCCCAGTTTTATTTTTATCGTTTGAAAATCCGAAATATAGCTGTTCTTGAACGTCGACTTGCAGGAAAATAGACGCATTTGATTATGACGCAACAAGTGGTACGTTACTAAATAGGAGAACTATTGTGAAGGTTGATCCGTCTCTTGGAGTAAGTTGATTCATTAGTTCTAAAATAATTGTATTCTGAACCTATTTCAAGCTGACTTATTTTATTTTGTGCGCCTCTCTCTGAAGGCTTTTCTGTCAGAGCTTTAGCCTTAATCAGCTGATACAGTGGCATTGTCGCATGTCATATCTTCACTCTGAGAGAGTCGCCGTTCTTTATTTATCAAGTGGCCTGGACAGACTCTGGACCTTAATTAGCGTGTACATGTACTCATAAAAATGTTTAATAATGCTTCAGTTCATTTCACCCATTGAAAAGCGTACATTTTAACTCCGATGGTTATTAGCAGTGTGACGCTAGCGTTGTCTGTGTTTGGTTTATCAGTATCCAGATGGAATGACTATCGATGTTGATGGCATGTTATGGGTTGCTATGTACAATGGATGGAAGGTGAGTTTGAGGTAACATATCAAACACAACACACAGTGTGTCATTACGTTTCACCTTATAGCTAAACACTGAGAAGTGATATATCAAATACCAGAAGGAGTGTTTCATTTGATATCGAGACACCGAGAAAAAATATCATTTGAACAGACTCTGCAAAAAGTGTTTCATCCGATATCTAACCACCGAGAGGCAATACTGTGTGTCAAACACGACTCGCAGTTTTTTATCAGACATCCAGACATCAAGAAGTCTGAGAAGTGTGTTGAAAACAAGGCGCAAGACCCGGTCATCATGGTGTCTGGATATCGGATAAAAGACTGAGTTAGGTTAAAAGGTTAAAGGCATGTTTATAGTGGAAGGTGCACTTAGCTAGTCAGCTAATTTACAGGCACTCCACTCAAATATTTAGAAACAAATAATTCAAATACAACATAACATGATTAAAAACCCCAACTGGCAGAAGGCAACCAGTTGGCTATTTACAAGCGTGGCCGAGAATTTAAACTCGGGACGACCGAGCACAAATCCAGCAAGTGGCCAGAGCGGGACTCGAACCCGGAACCGCCGGATAGCGAGTCTGACGCGCTGACCACTCGGCCACGCTGCCTCCCTCAAAAGTGGAGGAAGAGTGGAGTGTTTGATATAGCTTCTCAAATGATCAATAGTTGTCAAAGAAATTGTCATAGTCTTTATATGGTATTTGTTGCCCTGTAGATTGTGCGGTACAATCCTGATACTGGGGAATGTCTCGGCCAATTAAATCTTCCGGTCTCTAAAGTCACATCATGCTGTTGGGCCGGAGTAAATCACGATGAGCTTATTGTCACAAGCGAAAGGTTGGTCAAAGTCATTTTGCTGAATTAGAAGCTGCAGTGTGATTTGTGCCAAACTTTGCCGATTGGTTGTCTATGTTGTGGACACTTAAATTTTGAAGTAAAATCGAGGGTGTCAATATGTGTAGGAGCAGGAACGACTTGTATTGATCAATTCCTAAAGTGCCAAGATTATTACGAGTATTTGCTCGGAGGCGATTGTCTTGTTTTCTACACTGGAAATTAGTCTATATTTTTGCTCAAGAGAAAGAAAGTAACTGCTCATTTTAAAATCTGAGAGGAAAACTGATAGGTCCCCACACTCGTTAAATAAATAAATAAATAAATAAATAAATAAATAAAAAATAAAATGAAGAATTACCTCTCTGAGGAGAGCCGCCATGTTTAAATGTACGCGTCAGTCTCGACCCAGAGCTCTTTTGCGCATGTAGAGGAGAGAGATCAAGAGCTCACGGGAACCCTGGAGCAAGATTGTCTCTGATTGGTTTCAGCAAATTAAAAAAACAATAAAAGTGTTTCTGATTGATCCGTTCAAGTTTGCACGAGAGCGGTTGAATGTTGAAGTAAACACGACAGGCCGATTCTTGATTTCAGCGATTCCAAAACAACATTTGCGCGACTAATTAGACAGAATTACTGGATTTTCCAATTTTCAAATAAAATAGCTTAGCTACATATGGAAAATTGAACCAGAAAAAGATTTGAATCTGAAAAAGTAAAATAGAAATACACCGACATCTTTGCCAGCTATAATTTAAGAAACATGACACATTACTGATTCTTCTTTGACTTCCACGTTATCGCATTCACACTAAGTAGTCGAGTATGAATGAGAACTTGAGCTTCTTGTCGTAAATTGCCCAAAAACAGAATTCCAAGAAAAAATAACGGAAAAAGTCAATCGCTCCCTAAAGTGATGCGTGTACAATGCTACTAGATATTCTTCTTTTCACACGATATCGCATTTCAAAGCAGCTTCGCTAAAGTGTTAATGTTCATGAACAAACATAAATAAAAGGACGCTAAATTCAAAACTTCAAGTCTCAAATCTGTGATTGGGAACGTTTAACGGTAGCCAGATTTTGGCTACTCCGGCGCAGAGTTTCCCAGAGCTTACGCGCGCATTCCCAAACCCTTAGCACTGGGGTCGAGAATGATGTGCACGTGTTAATCACGCGTGAAACTATGCGCAATAAGGATGCGCAGTGCAATACTAGCGAATAAGTAAGTCCATCCAGCCGTTTTATCCGTCAAAAAGTCGATCGAGCGAATCACTAACGCGAGGCGCTATTTCTTTTGTCTACAAACCTCCAATCGCCCCATCTCTTCAATAAAATTTGATGTTTACTTTAGTCATAGTTAATGGAGGTGACTGGTTATGAAGCCCGGCAAACATCAAAGGAGCAAACAAAGATGCCAAGATTTATGTTAGAAGGTCCACGACCCTGCACAATCTTTTGTTTTGCGTTCATACGTTATGCATGAATTACGTAACCAGCACGTTTCTATTGGTTAGTTCCTCAGTATGGAGTGAACAACTATTGTGTTTTGTGCAGGGTCAAGGCCAAAAAAGAGAACAAAAACATACAACAAAGAACTTTGTCGGGTTTCATAACCATTCCCTCTATTAACTATGCTTTAGTTAATCAATATTGATTTGGATTGTGTATCACTTCGGTGTCGGAGAAAAATTTCCTCTTCATCTTCCTTACTCCAAATAGGAACCTTAAGATGCGACGACGGCGACGACAACAGGAACGTCAAAAAAGCAACAGGTTAAGATTAGCAAAACAACAACTTAGCACGTGCATCACGCTTTTCAGTACACTTCGTTGCCGTCACAGCACGACCACGACGTGAAAATGCCTAATTTCACGTTTTAGGGATGACGTAAACAATCTACTACGGGTTTCTTCCTGTTTCTGAACTTGGATATGGTTTTTAGGAATTTACCTCCAGGAGAGTTCGCCTACATTTGACAAAGCAAGTGAGTTGGAACTGTCGCGATGAAGACTGAATGAACGGGAATTCACTTTTTAGGCGATGTTTTCGCTGCCGTCGTCGTCGTCGGATCTTAAAGTCCCTAATATCATGGGAAAGGGGACCTGAAAAATTGCTTACGTACGCCTTGGAATATTCTAGTTTAGGCACATATCATGCATCCTTATCTCCTCTGGTAGAATTTCCAAGTCCCTGGGCAGTTATAGGCCCCCGTCCACACGAATCCCGACAGGCTGAAATCACAGGACCAAATATTTAAACGTACTTCAGCCAGTGTTTAACAAAACCACGTTCCAAGTCTTTTTCAATTTGCCAGAGATTTTATCTAAACAACATTTATTTTGAATAGTTTCATGAAAGCATATAGAGAAGACTAGAAAAGCATTTATCTTCTTAAAACAACGCAACAGAGATTCGTTGAACCGCGGCTTTAGTTAGACTTCGTTTAAATATTTGGCCCACAGTGATCACATGGAAATCAGACTTGATTTGTCAAACATGAGCGAGGCTGTTCCATAAGGGCAACGAAACACTGACAAGTGTTATTATTCCTGCTTATGTGCATTGCATTTTCCACATGTGAAATGCGACGTTCGAGCTGGGCCTCGTAAACCCTACCCCTTTAAATTTTACGTTTTCTTCCCTCGCACACACCCTCTACCTCTGCATCCACTGATTTTATCAGTGGAGGGTAACTCATGTATTTTGGTGATCCCTTATCCTTTATGATGGAGGATTTGAACAAGGATTACTAATGACAAACTTGAAAAAACCTAGGTTAAATTCCTTAAGATGCCGAATTAATCGTGACATAGCCTTTTGGTTTAAGATAACTCTTTAAATTTGTTCGCTGCTTTGTTGTTTACAGAGCTCGACTGAGTCCAGAAGAAAGACAGCAGCAGCCTCTGGCAGGCTCCATTTTTCGGATAAAAAACTTTGGAACTCGAGGATTACCAGCTGTCGCCTTCAACGGATGAAATAGAGAATTAAATAGATTTATTTTTATGAAATTTTGGATCTGCGACGGGTAATGTGACCCTCCTTGAAGATCACATTTTGGTCGGCGAACGGTAAAATGCTAGAAATATGAAAAGTCCTTCTGTTCTGCTCACCAATGCACGGACTGATATCTGACAAGACGATGTTTGCATCCTCGATTTAAAACGGGTTGCGGTTTTTCATTGCCTACTTCGAGGCTGCGCACCACATTGGGTTAAAAATAAAACAACTTAACAAACAAACAAACAAAAAACCGTCCCCCAAAACAGAGTTGGTTTACAGCAAAGGAAAAGTTAGTCTCTGGTGTCTTGCTTGGGATAAAAAAGAAAACAAAACGCAGACAAAAAAAAAAAAACAAAAACGAGAGATTGCTCTAATCAGGTCACTACGGTCTGGATAGGTTGATTCTACATTTGCTTGCTGGGAAAAGATTGAACTTACTGGCAAAATAAAGTTTTAAGTATTAATATAGAAAGCTTTAAAGAATTGGAAATTAATTTATATATTGTGTGAGTTGTGGTACAGAATACTTATCCTTGTATGTCTAATTTTTGTACTGTTAAACCTCTCACGTACGCATGCAGAGTCTTCTAAAGCCTTTTTAAAACTTGCTTTCTATAATTATTTGTATTCCTTGTCGTAAGGGGGAGGGAGGGGTATATAGCTGCTTAGTTAACTCTAGGACCAGCATTAGGTTCAAATGTTTACCTTTAATTTAGTGTCGTGGTAACTCTACGTGGAAATTAGAGCTCCTTGCAGTTAATTTCTATTGCGTAGTGGATAGGGATATCTAAGGAGTCGAGCTCGAAGCTTACCTCCTGAGCTTAGAAGTGCTTCGCGAATTGTTATGTACAATGAACCAGACAAGCGTGGAGCGCAGCCAAACCTAGAGCTGCTAGAGTTTCTTGTCTGTAGTTTTCCTATCCCTATTAGCCGAGGGTCTCTTCGGAGATGGGGAAGAAGGAATTGTAAAGAAAGTTAATTTTCCCCTCTACCCGTTAACTCCTTGCCCGCGGTTTCTTACCTCCTAGGTACATAATCGCAAATCAGGTTCGCGCACCCAACTGATCGCATGAAAATAATAATTTTTTTTAATAGTAAAAATCTTTATTCAATACTCATAAAAAAGACCTATGTACAGTGCTTCAGAATTAAAACGAAATTTGTACCTTAATATCTGTTAAAAAGAAAAGAAAAGATCATAATGTCTCAATATCTCTTGAAATATATAATCCACGAAAATGTTTCTCTACTAATTATTATTACTGTTACCATTGGCAATCACTACCAATATCAAGAGAGGATAAAGGGGAGAGAGAAGGCATCCTCCATGCACACCCTATTCCATAGGTAATTCGTCTTGAGTTATTTTTAAAACCACAGATCCCAAGGGGGATTAGACAACAGCCAATCACATAGCGCGAATGTGTTCCGCGTGGATGACCCACGCTCAAAGCCACGCGTCCTTCACGAATTGAGGCAGAAAAAAATGGCGGAAGACGCGGCCCTTGTAGAAATTCAGTATACTTTAAGTATACTTCAAGTATACTTTATATGTACTTCTCAGACAAAAAGTACATTTGAAGAAAACCTCGTTTGTACTTCCAGAAAAAAAGTATAAATGAAGTATATTTGGCAAATGTACTTCATTTATACTTCTAATACTTAAGTGTACTTTAAGTATACTTCTTCAAACTTCAGTGCTTGTGAAAAATAGTTTCGCAAAGAAAAATATACTTTAAGTATACTTTGAAACTGAAAGACACATTCTGATCTGAGGATCTAAGAAGGTTTGTCCGGATCTTGAAATCACTACAAGACAAAAGTATACTAAAAGTATGCTTCAAGTATAATTTAACTTCGAAATACTATTCAGATCAAATCAGTTTTCTTCTATTAAGGACACAGTTGAGATCATGTAAAGATTTCTTCAGAGTGGTGAAGTATATAACAGGTTTCTAGATACACAGGGCACACATTAGCTGCTCAGTCGACTTGCTTCGTAAGGAGATCATCCGCCGATCCCTGGGCGAAATGGCAAAGTCGCACAGTTTCATTCTGGTCATTTCTTTAACGTCTTTCGTGGAATTTTTGCATTTGGCAGTAAAAGATACTGGATTTAATTAAGGCCCGCGTCGTTTTACCTCCTTTTTTACGAGGACCTTAGGAAATAGATGGAAAACTCGAAGCAAAACCATCGCTCATCGTCGGACATCTGTACATTCGAGGAAAGAAATGTATATATGAAGGTGTTGAATTACCGCTGACTTCTAGTACCCTCCGAACATATACGGGATCTTGTGGATTTCCTAATACGGTCATGTATGAATCATTTACAGCATACCTAACTTCCATATATGGTTTTGGCGGGCGATACAGGGCGCTTTCCATTTACGAAAAAAACCCGGAAATTTCGGTGGTAGCAAAAGTGGAATTTCCGATCGGTAAAAAGTTGTTCCATTTGGTCGTAAACCCCGGTACGTGGCCGGGTGCCCGACCGTGGACCTGGAACTGGTACAAACTACAAGAAACGTCAATGGAACACGACATTCCGTTCGGAAATTCCAACCGGGAAAACGGGACCACCTTTTTAGATTTTCCACTTTTTCTGGGAATTTTCCAGTGGGACGAACCGACGAAACGTGTTCCATTTACCGCCGAACCGGAAATTCCGGAAATTTTGACTAAATGGAAAGCGCTCACAGATTCGAAGGAACGTTCGTTGAGCTTTGCTGAGAGTGTCTTCAAGATATTTATACGCTTGGAATATTGCCTTTAATTTATCTTCACAATTCGAGTACAATATGAGTGGAACTTCAAAAGAAAACAAGAGAAGTACACAATGACTGAATTTTGACGATACAAGTAAGTTTTGGGGTGAAAAATGTATCGGTTCCAGTCGTTTCAATAGATATCGATTCTTCTTTTCGAGTCATTTGCAAATGATACACGAGTTAAGCCTTAAGGTTTACAAAGTGAAAGCTTGTCTACTTCGCCTAAAGTGCAGTGTAAATTCAAAATATGAAACCCAAGTCTTGTTTTCGTGAGATCGCATTTCGTTCCAGTTTTTGTATGTAATAGGTACACATATTTCTTTTAAAATAAGGTAATGACACAATTTACTTTGTAGCCAAAGAGTACAGATCTAATCATTCTTGTCTATTAAACATTTACTAAAATTAAGAAGAATATTGTGGGATGGTTCTAAGCAATAATTATTAAGTACAAGTGAGTTAAAGAAAGTTCAGAAAGAAACCTGTTAATATACATGCACCTTCCTTGAAATGATCTCATTGTCAATGAAAATTTTACTAAAATCAAGAAGAATAATATTGTTATGGTAATCAAATGCAGTAAGTTCCTTTGATAGGAATAGAAAATGTATATTCTTATGTTGTGGAAACCTATTTCAACAAGATTTGCTATATATTTTTTTATTTTTTTGGATGATACAATGTTGCTGCTTCTTGTCAATGCCAATGTCATTCTCATGTCAAAAAACGTGGAGCATTCGTCCAAAGGAGCTCATGGTGAGGTTTACATATTTCACATAACTGTAAATTCTGCTCATTTCTTTGATCAGGGTCAGGTATGTTTCTTTTTTACGCACTGTATTGTTGTTTAGACTCGAAACCTACTGTTAGCTCTAGAACATATAGGCACTTAAATGATTTAGGAAAAGAAGATCTTGAGGATAATTTTCACCAGGTCAGTTTTTTTCAGTTGTTTCCTTCTGCCAATAACACATTTTAACCAGTCGGTAGCTTGTTTCCTGCGTCTGAAAATAATGAACCCATTTCTTACTTCCTCTTTTTAATTCGACAGTTCTCTCTTATATGATCAGAATGTCTGCCGAGCGGGAGGTCGTGGGTTTAAACCCCGGCCGAGCCAACAACCATCATCCTTCTTCCATTGGTCAAATCGAAGGGGACGTAAAAGAACCCACACTCCTGTTCTAAAAGAGTAGCGGAAGTTTCCGCGGTGGTGTGGTCTACCGGACCTTTCACGCATCAAGTATCATTCATATCATGGGCGATGGGTGGATTACAGTAAGTTCATAAATGGACTGATAGCGGCTGCCACTTGCACCCTTGTATGCTGAAGTCCGAGCTTACTGTTAACATGTTATGTAAAGAGGGCGCGTTTTGCTGTTGTCTAATCCACGACATGACATGACATTACTCTCTAGCTGCACCGAGTCGCATGCAGATGGCGCAAACGCTTGCCATCCCAAAGCAAGAAAAAAAAAAGAAAAAAAAATACCTTTGTAGATAAATTCCAAATTACGGCCTGCATTTATATAATGAAGAGAAGATAACAACTCGCATTTAAATTTAAACACCTGTGTTGATGTACCTGTATTTTGTAATCGTGTATTAAACCTAAAACAAGAAAAATTACTTCACGGGGGGTCTCGGAACTGAAAATCTCATTTGCTGCTAACTATCGGAATTAGAGAATTTAACTTCACTATATATCAGGAAATGACCAGCCTGGGAATTTAAGTATTCGTACAAAGTTTGGTGCTTGTATCAAAAATTGCATGCCTCCCGGACTATTCCCAACGCTGTTGAAGTCATTCCAGTTCGTACCCATCAGGAGAAAAGGCGCGACGGAAACTTTCGTCGCGCTTTTCTCCCAACCCGACTGACTGCCCCTGGGTCAACCCTGGGTCTTCGAGGATGGTTCGTACCCAGGTTTCGTCGGCCACGTATTGTCAGATGAATGGAATCATGGCGGTGCCGGAAATTTCCGTCCTCAGTGAAAATGTGCGCGCTAAGCTTGGAGAAGGACCACTCTGGGATACAACTACGCAGAAATTACTCTGGGTGGACAGTTTTGATCACAGTGTTCATGTTTTGGACGTAGAAAAAGGTGAGGTATAGAATGAATTTATATAGTTTTTAACAGGTTTAAATGTAACTTCATGTTAATTTTCTAAAGCTGAAGCTCTTGTAATGTGGAGCATCACAGGTCTTTGTTTATTATGTACATTTTTTCCTTGATGAATGCTAAAAGAAGAAGGGGAAGTTGAACAATATTTGTGACTTTTGATATGCGACATAAATGTAGAATTGACAATTCTTTACAAAATCCACCTTACGACCAATCTGGAAGTTCATATATATACTGTATATATGGAAGGCCAGGGTTGTCTAACTTGGGGGGCGTGGATGGGTATTTAAAGCCATACTCCATAGAAAACAACAAAGTTTAATTTGAATTTCATGTATACAGTGACAAAAATGTGATATTGAGAACAATCTTTTGTGGGTGTCATGGTAAGAGGTTATATTTATGCAACAGGTGTATTAATTAAAAAATATAGAACCCTTGTCAAAATCAAACATATCAGCAGGGAAGGGAATGATTGCCAACAGTATAGCCTGCGTAGCAATCTTTTCCAATCGAGTTATTGGGCGAAAAACGTTAGAGCAGGAGCAAAAAAAGGTGGAAGGAGAAGGGGAAGGGGAGAAGAGGAAACGCTTGCCCGCAAACCCCACGATTCTGGAAACTGCCCCTTGATATAGTATAATGGACAGATTACCCCTGGATTACCAAATTTGTAAAATTACTTTGTTCTCTAAAAGAACACGTTTCAAGCGATTGCAAAAACTGTAATAAAAAAGGTTTACGATAAAAGAAGGTTTAAACTCTGAGCGATTGCTGCGGAATTTCTTGTTTTTTATTGTGTGGCTTTATCTCATCTGAAACCTTGTTGAAAGTCGAAATGTCAAAAATGATTTCTCAGGAACAATTCACGTCCCCGGCAGAGCGGCTGCTCTTCAGCCCATGTCGAAACGTTCCGTACAATACATGCCGCTAAATTTCCAATAAACAAAAAGAATTATTTCGTTTCAAAAAGCTGACAAGTTGCTTGTCCATGGCGGCCTTAGCTAGTGTCGAGTACCAATGTTCTGATTTACGTTGATGTTATCTCCAACAAACAGTCCATTTTTTTTATTCAGATCAGCACGCGGTCATTCCCAATAAACTGGCCTTTCCTAGTCTCTACTGCTCGATTTCCACTTATACTTTGAAGACTCTGATCTCATAAACCTTCGCACAAACACGATTCAAATAGATATCACTCCAAAGCAATTGTAATCTGCGACCACAAATCACACCAGATCTGTGACGCACGTAAACAAAGCATACCTAGTTTGATTGATGTTTCGAGTGCTAAGTAATCAACACTACCAACACCGCACCAATCAGGAGCTGCGTTCGTAGGCGAACGCAGTTTCTCAAAATCGTGGGGTTTGCGGGCAAGCATTTCCTTCTTTCCCCTTCCCCTCCCCCATCATTCCTTTTTATGCTCTCTTCCCAACTTTCTCGACGAACTCGCGCGGAAATGCTTGCTACGCAGGCTACCAACAGTATAAACCACATAGCTACTGTACTTCCTAATTAGAAGTGCTTTCTTCCAACGTAGCAATTATGAATAATAGTCCTTCCATGAGAAAAGAAGCTCTAATCCCTTTTCTTCACTTTCAATTGCATCAATTAAGATATCACAGTGCTTTCTCTACCTGTTTTAAATACTTCATAAGCGATATAAACAAAGGAGAACGATCATTCAGTTACTACTGTCCCTTCAGGGTTCTTCTGGGCCAAGGTGTCCCTTAGAAAGAGAGTCGACTCTAAACAGTTCTGTCAATAAAACTTTGAAAACCATAAAATATACTACACTGTAATTCAACCCTTAGTGATAAATAGTTAATAAGCTTATTGAAAAGGGACATCTCTAGGGCACAGACCCTGAGGGTGTGTGGAGGGGACTGTCAGGGGCCCCACAGTTTACTGTTTCACAATGGCTGTTACAGTGACCCTGCCAAGAATTGGCGAATCTAAATAATTAATTAATTAATTAATTAATTAAAATAAATGGCCTCCATGAAACAGAAAAACAAAACAACCACTTAGATTAAGGCAGGTAAACATACGAAGCTCAATCTGCTGCAATATATACTACGCTTCATAGTTTTTGCTAAACGACTAAGCATACACATACTGACTTGGCTTGCAACTTATTTATTGGGTACAGTGGAACCTCTACGTAACAAAGGACCAAGGGACTGTATAATGTGAACTACATTATAACGTCTTTTAGTATAGGATAGCAAACTTGCAGCTAAACATGATCTGGTATAGCCTAAGGTTCAAATGTTCCAGTAGCAGTGTTAAGGATTATTTCTTGTGCCTTTTTTCTAAAAGAATTATTTGTAAGAGCGAACCGGAAGTGCATTTTTACCGGAAATTACGTTACGCGCGGGAAGATTGACAGTTTCAAAAGTCCCCGGATTTAGGGGAAGAGCGCTTACGCCATAAAAAAAACCTTGTGTGGATGTTTTGTCTTTTTTTACGGGATTTTTTCGATGGGAACTCTGGACTTTTTTAGGAAGAGGACTGAGAAAATTTAGGAACCTAAGGAGAAACA
>BOPM01000180.1:682323-696728 GCA_022179025.1 Porites australiensis
ACAGTGTTTACTGGAGCCGAAAGTTTGTTAAATTCGAGTCCTTTAACTACAGTTAGTGGAGATGTCAAAGACGAGCCTGTGCTGACCCCAAACCATTTTTTTAATTGGCCAAATGGGTGGAGAGCTAGCCCCAGACACAGTCGATACGACGGCAGTCAGTGTGCGTAGACGATGGAGACGAATACAGGAACTGATTCGTAGAGTATGGAGTCGTTGGATGAGAGAGTATTTGCCAAGTATTGGATCCCGGCAAAAGTGGTTCCAACCGTCAAAGAATCTAACAGTGGGGGACATGGTGTTGGTAATTGATCCGGACGCACCAAGACGGGATTAGAAGCTTGGACGAATAGAGGCAGTGCATCCTGGTAAAGATGGACTAGTACGAGTCGTAGACGTTAGAACCAAAGGAGGGGTGAAACGAAGACCAATTTCCAGAATTTCGCCGTTGCAATTTGAAGATTGCTAAGTGACCGGACGGAACTGTGAACTAACTAGCTATCGTCGTAAAGATTTGCATCATGAACACTTGTAGGAACAGTTGAACAGTTCATGATTTGTTTAGTCAGAGAATTTTAAGTCTACATCTGACAGATTGAACATTTTGACATTTGAACATTTGAATTTGAACATTTGAACAGTTATTGGAACACTTGAACAATTTGCGTTATGTTTGTAAAAGAGATCGATTGAAGTGTTGGATTTTCAGTCAAATGCAAATCCAGGAGGGGGAAAATGTTAAGGATTATTTCTTGTGCCTTTCTTCTAAAAGAATTATTTGTAAGAGCAAACCGGAAGTGCATTTTTACCGGAAATTACGTTACGCGTGGGAAGATTGACAGTTTCAAATAAAAGTCCCCGGATTTAGGGGAAGAGCGCTTACGCCACAGGAAAAAAAAACTCTTGTGTGGATGTTTTGTCTTTTTTTACGGGATCTTTTTCAATGGGAACTCTGGACTTTTTTAGGAAGAGGACTGAGAAAATTTAGGAACCTAAGGAGAAACACCCCCTTCTAAAGAAATGGAATGGTCCCCCCTTGGAAACGGTCATGTTGAAACGCAGACCATGCAGACTGCAGACTGTGCAGACTGTGCAGACTGTGCAAGACTGTACAGACTGAGTGTTCTTTTTTTTTTACTCATACCTCAATTTTCCAGTAAAATTTTTCGCTGTGGCTATATGGCCGGTAACCGGTCAAGGTTTTCAAAACACTAAATGGCTAGCAGTCCTATATTCTCGGTAAATTTCGCAGTCCACTCAATGGCAAAGAACAAATACTGAAAACTGGATATTATTTCGATACATCAACGCAAAGTTAAGATCACCTTGTACAAAAAAGCTTTTTTGTTTCATCATAACGTCGACAAGATAATGTTGAAGTGTATTTCAGCTCCAGAAGGGAACTAACGCGTAGAGACTTTTCCCGCCGGTTTTCCACGGAGGCCGCATGAAAGGTCAAGATGTTATGACGTCAAACGTCGCCTGTCACGCCATGCTTTGGATAGAATATAGTAACGAACATCCAAAGACTCGAGACCAACAAAAACATAATATACAAATCCCACAAAACCGGCTGGTTTGATCAGGTTCACGACTTATGGGTCCGTGCACGCTTCGGCCAATCTAATTTTCCATTTTTCCAACAAAAACGGAAAAAGGAAATATTACTTATCCTTATCATATTTGCATATTTCAAAGTACAGAAAAAAAAAGAGGAAAAAAGAAAATGGTCAGGAAAATCGATCACTTTTTCATTTTTCTAATTTTGAAGTTAAATTCAAAAATTACAAAAAATACTGTTAACGGCTAAAAGCGATATTTTGCTATTTTTATTTTCTTGATATTGAAAAAATGGTGCGAATAAATATGATTTTTTTCATTTTTCCGTTTTTCTATTTTTGGCGAAAAACGGAAAATAGAAAATGAGTTAGGAATTGGACATTATTTCATTTTTCTCATTTTCTAACAATAGCAAGAAAATAAAAAATAGCAAAATATCTCTTTTAGCCACTTACAGTATTTTTTGTATTTTTGAAGCGGACTTCAAAATTAGAAAATGAAAAAATGATCAATTTTTCTGACCATTTTCTTTTTTCTATTTTTGCCTGTGCTTTAAAATATGTAAATATGACAAGGATAAGTAATATTTCCTTTTTCCGTTTTTGTTGGAAAAATGGAAAACTAGGTTGGCCGAAGTGTGCACGGACCAGAGATATTTTGCTATTTTTTATTTTCTTGCTATTGTTAAAAAAGTGAGAAAAATAAAATAATCTCTGATTCCCACTTTTGCAGATTAAGGAGATCTTGTTATAACTGGATACAATCATCCGTGGACTTGATGGCTAAATATATCACGGTCTCGTCTGCAAAGATACGAACTTTAGATTTCACGTACTGGGGGGAAGTCGTTTATTTAGGCCAAGAATAAAATAGGACCTAAAACGGAGCCCTGTGGGACTCTCGATGACACTGGAACTTGATCAGACATTGCCTCTTCAAGAACTACCCGTTGTTTCCTATTTGACAGAAAGCTTTTTAACCAAGTTAAGGCAAGGTTTCTGATTCCGAAGGTGGACAGTTTGTAGGGCAGTTCCTGGTAGGGCACTATTAATGTCAAATGCCTTTGAGAAGTCCATAACTATAACATCCGATTGTCCACCATTTTGCATTTCTTTGGCCAAGTCATCGACAAATGCGATTACAGCTGGGTTTCGCATGGGTGACCTTCACGGAATCAAGAAATGCGACGAATTTTTCAACCTCGGCAACTGTTATTTAATGAAATTATTAAAGAGGAAAAGCTTTCAACTTGACTATTCGGTGGAGAAACTAAGCTAAATGCGCTTAACTTACACAGACAGTGCTTCAGCAAGCACAGCATTGAGAAGATGTTATCACGAGTCTTCCAGGTCGAAACACACTACAGACAAGACTTTTCGCTGTAAATACGATTAATCCTGTTGATAATTATACCTTTCCCTTCTTCTTTCAAGCGTCAACGAATCGAAAGCAATACCTCTCGTGGCACGAAAAAATATCCCGCGCGGCCGCCAGTCCAAAAATGCGGGAATACGAAAACCGGAAGTAAATTTCCACTTGCATAGTAACCAGGTTACCTTGCAACGAGATACGACAATGGGCCCTTAATTGGTTCTCACTGCTGCTACTAAGATCTACTCAGGTGGCAATACCGATGCACTTGGGGAACGGACGCTTTTTATGGGTATTGTTTTATTCTCATTTTAAAATGTAACAGTATTCTGGCATTAATTGAAAAATTACAGCACTGAGCTTCCAGTAAATAGACACCAACCGTGCAGGCATAAAAGGAAGGAAAAACAGGTTTATGATGTAGTATTAGGGACCTTTAGCATCAGGTTTCTCGTGGGAAACGGCAAACCGCAAACCGCAAAATGTCACGTGACCATGGCCTTGCGGTCACGTTTGCAGTTTGCAGTTCACGTTTGAACCGCAGGAAGGGGTTCCAGCGGTAAGTGATTTACGGCAAGGTTTTTTGCCACAAAAAATTGTACAGCCTCGCGTTTAAAGGTATGAACTAGCTTTTTGTATCCGTTTGGGATGTGTTTGTTGGATTTTTGATCTCGAATCAATGAATTATTGTTGAGTTTTGGGCGATTAAAGTGATGCACTTCGACTTGATGAAAACAACATGGCGGCGCTAAACAATGAACGCGTAGTTCAAATCAATTTTATACTCCTTTCTGCCGTACTAACAAAGGAAAGTATTCTGTTCCAATCCAGAGTTAATTTTTTTTCCTATCTTGTTTCTGAATTCATAACTTAACTCAGTCTCTGTTTGGTTCCTATTTTTAACGTATCACTCGGCGAATATCATTTTATTTTGATTATCTCTTTTAGACTGGGGAGCCCAGGTTTCATAAAGCCCTCTGGTTTCTTCTGGGCTCCCTTGCAACCTTACAATTCCTACATGTATTCTTGTATTGTATTGTATTTTGGCTAAATAAAAATGAACTGTACTGAACTGAACTGAACGCCGTGCTAAAGTTTGAAATCTCGGCAACGCGAAACTGCAAACGCGTAACTGCGGTTTGCGGTTTACCTGATGCTAAAGGTCTCTAGTAACAGACTAACAAGTCATAAGCATTACCATTATATTTAATACTTGTATATATGCTCATAATTAAAAACAAATATTGAAGTATAAAATTAATCAACGCAAATCAAGCTATTCACGCAAAAGTACTAAAAACTTAAATTCAGATGAAAGGCATAATTAACTAACAAATCGCCCTTTTTTACGTTCTTAATTTATTAAAAGTAAATTTCGAATAAGTTTCAAACAGTTCAAATGTTGCAGACCTTAGCTGAAGTCTGTTGAAAAGAAAACAAAACTGTGGAAATACAAGCCAAAACTATTTGTAAACCTATCATACTTTCTGTAATCTAACACAAGCCTGGAGAATTCTTTTGCAGTAAAGCAACAAAATCTCTGGTCACAGGCAAAGGAACATTTGGATGAACAAAAATTTTGAGGAACATCTTACGATCCCAAGGTGGCATCAAAAGTCCAACAGTAACTCGCATTTCTTGAACTTGGCTGCGACTGATTGGCAGTGGTCTCCATCGCTTTAGTGCTCCAGAGTCTGGACACCAATCCTGGAAAATATTGTGTTTATTAGGGTGTTGCTAATGTTTGCTGGTGTATATTAGGTTTCAAAGCAGTGGACATGCTGTGATGAGGGTTCTCGCCTCCCACCAATGTGGCCCGGGTTGGAACCCCGGGGGCGACGCAACAGATCGGTTGAATTTGTTAAAATATCCATTTTCTAGATTTGGTGCAAGAATTTGGAACAGTGTTCCTCAAAGTATGCGAGTACTCCTTGAACACAAATTTAAAGCTTCTTTAGATCAGCTCCTTTTACACATTTTAGAATTGGAGGATACTTATATGTTGACACACCTACTTTAATTTATTAACTAAGCAAGATGACTTGAAATGTAACATAAGTTTGTAATTCCGGTAACGTATTGCCAGTATTAACTTCAGTCCATCTTCTTGTGTCATTTATATAGATCTATCTTTCTTTTCCTTTCCTTTTCTTAATTTCTTAATTCCTAGTAAACTACCTTATGTTTCTCTCTTCCTGCCTCGATTAGCGAAGCTATGTGCGAGTAGGGGATGTTTCTATGTTCATGTATGTTTGATTTTAATTTGTTATCAAATCATGCTGATGACACTTGATTGACTGTAGTAATCATTGCATTGCATTATCATTGTTATAAATGTTGCAGACCTTAGCTGAAGTCTGTTGAAAAGAAAACAAAACTGTGGAAATACAAGCCAAAACTATTTGTAAACCTATCATAATTATAGTCATGCAAATATATTTATAATTTGCAACTTGTATTTAGATCAATTAACTTCTTTGGACGTTTATGGACTCTATGATTCACGTAGGGTACTGATGCGCCGCGGTGTTTCCTTACTTCGCTACATTACGGACCATAAACAGCAGATGAATTCGCAGAGCTTGGTTTCCTCATAACGCTCTCCGGAAATGGCCTACATCAAATCGTTGAACAAATTTTTGGATACGTAAACGCTGGAAAAATCAACTGATGTGGCATTGTTGGACTTCATTATCGTAAGTATTTGCTTGTGTTGGCGGACCGCGTGTTTTGGCCACGTGTCCTGCTGGAGATTAGCTTTATGTTTATGGAATGAGAGAGCTCACTTTACAGTCAAACCAGGTCAAGCGTTCCCGTCGCTAACGAACTAATGAATTCATTCACGGAAAAATGATTTCGTTTGTTGATTCAATAATCCATTCATAAAATGAACAATCCAATATTCATATTTAGCCTCGATTCCATAATCGAATGTTGATTCGATTACTGTTTTTTGAAAAACTACACTTTCCACAAGTTGACCTCAGAATTTTGTTTTTTCCTCTTTTTTTTCTGAGGGTCGAGTGCCGGCGAGTTCTGAAGTTCAAACCCAAACAAACTGTTACATGTACGCCAGTTTGCTGCCAGTAATCAGTGCAACAGACCCAGGCCTGACCTCTTAGAAAACACAACGGTCAAACTAAGGTCAGTGTATGTGCGGTGATTGGTGGATTTCGATCCTCGGCCTTTGTCAGTTTCTCATAGTTTCTTTGCGTTTGCGGTCTGTCTATTCTAGCTGTTATTTTGATTAAAGGCAATGAAAAACGCAATCGTAAACGGCAGGAAAAAGGAAGCAAATACGATTGAACACAACAGACAAGAATAAAGAACAGGTAGATTTTGCTCATAAACCAAATCAACATTTGATTATTGAATCGAGGTCCAATTTGACTGTTGGATTATTCATTTTATGAATGGATTGTTGAATCAACAAACGAAATTATTTTTCCATTAATGAATTCATTAGATTGTTAGCGACGGGAACGCTTGACCTGGTTTGACTGTAAGACGGTTTGAGTCACCTATTGCTAAGCGTAGTGGGGAAGCCTGAGGAAAGATTTTGTTATAAAACGGCGACGACGAAAATTAGGATCATGGTCAACAAAGGGGAACGGGATATCCATACGCACTATCAGTTTTCACGACAGTAGCCGCTAAATAGCAGCTTAAACTATAGAGGTTCCGTTTTGACAGCTCCTTCCCGAGAGGCTTAGGCCCGTTCAGGAATTCACAGCAGGCATTTGCCGGAGGCGTTAGACTCCCACGGCCATTTGCCGTCTTTGCGGTTATGTTTATGACAATCTGCGGTGATAAGAGATAGTGTCTAAAAGTAAACACGAGAGACTGATAGTGACGACGAATGACCACGAGTAACCACGAGTAAGAGTTCACCAAAATATGATATTTCCATCATAATGACATCACTATTACGTCACTTTATCAAATTATGATTCTTTAACCGGAAATATAACATTTTCGGAGATTGAAAAATGAAGAGGGGGATAGTGTAAGCCCCTTTGATTCCGCTTCACTTCCTGGCCTCTTTGTCGTCACATAATGTTTCGAAATGCTATCTTGTTTCTTGCAGTTGTGCCATCTTGAAAATCCCTCTCCATACAAAACCGTCAACTTGCTTCGTTATCAACGTTGTACAGGTCGCATAACAGGTAAATAAACTGGATCGGCAAGGACATGCGACATGAGTCAGCCGTATTATGCTGTGCTCTTTTATAACGCTACCATACACGAACGCGGCAGTTAGAAAAAATTTCGACATGCAATCAAGAACGTGACATTACGTGTAAAGAAAAAAAATAGGTTTTTGGTCTTTAGCCGATTGGCAAAACAACAACCTTATTATACATGGAACATGCTAATTGTACATTTCTTTGCCGTCAATGTGGGACTACGACGTGAAAATTCCTAATTTCGCACGTTTTATCGACAACGTGAACATACCACGGCAGGAGTTAATCGGCTGCTGACTACGGCGAATTTCTCTTTCTCTTTTTAAACTCGAATATTTTTGCAAAGAATTCAGCTTCGCGAGAGTTCACCTACATCAGACAGACTGAGCGAGTTAAGATAGTCGCGGTGAAGTTTTATAAAACGCGATGTCACTTTCTAATTGACGTTTTCCTCGCCGTTGACGTCGTGCTATCTTAAAATCCCAAATATGAGGCCAACGTTGATTGCATGTGGGAGCGAACTTTAAGTTAAGAGATAAATTTTATTTCACTAATTAAATTTTCACTCACTTTTGATAGACCAAACATTTTTTTTCGAGTTTTTAGAGAAAATACCCAACATTCTTACAATCAGGACCTATATTTTTCAGGACCTTCTTTAAGGGCCTTTAATTTATACAGGACGGACATTACCACAGTGGAACCTCGTTAATACGGTCACTAATGGCCCAACAAAAATTTGGCCGTATTAAAGGGGTGGCCGTATTACAGGGGCTGGCTCAAATTTCATGGATTGAGGGCCGTAATGACAAATACATCGTACATCGCATTCACCGTGCTGTTCTCATGAATTAAAAACCGGAATGTAGATATCGCGTACAGTAACTGAAAAAATACTCAAATTTTTCCTTCAGTACGTGAAACTCTTTTAAAATTCGGCTATAAATCGCCACAAGTGCGTTTTAAGTGTACTCTAGTCTGAAAGCGGTACAAGAAAAAGCTCAGATCACTTGGTCAATAACATGACATGTCACAGACATTTTAATTTTTTAAATTTCGAACGGATGGCCGTATTAACGGGGTGAAATTACAAGAGATTCTGCTGTTTGGGATTTTAAAAAGTGGCCGTTGGCGGTATTAACGGGTGACCGCATTAACGCTTTTTTTTATAAGGAAATGTATGGGCGTTTTGCTTGACCGAAAAAAAAACCTAGCCGTGATAAAGAGGTGACCGTATTATCGAGGTGGCCGTAAGGCGAGGTTCCACTGTAGAAGCTTTTTTGCGTTTAGATTTTAGTCGGGGATATCTATTCGGAGGGCCTTATAAACGGAGGGGTTTGTTTTCGGAATTTTTTCGGTTTTTGATCAATAGTATTGTTTCAGTGTTTATTTAAACCTTTATTTTATTTATTTGTTTTTTTTAGAGAGATTTCAGGTCCCGAATTTAGTCAAGGAATAGACCCGTTTCCGGAAAGAAAGGAAGCGGGCAGAAGCGAAAAAAAAAAGGTAGCGGAAAGTACAGGGACTGCAGGTCTTGGACTTCGTGGAGGTACGCACTCTTCCAGTGTTGTTCCGAGGGTAGCTACTGGCACAGCTGTCTGTGGTGATGGGGGCACCTGCGGAGTCTGAGGCCTTAGCGCAGTGCTGGGCACTGGCAATTCAGGGGTGACACGTGCTAGCGAGGCAGGATTGACATCACCGGCTGGCATAGCTGAGTGTTGATCGGTCTCAGCGGGTTTTGCTGCAGCTACTAAGGCAGAGCGGTTTCGTCGGAGTGTGCCCTTTCTGTCGTGACAAGGTAAGATCAGGCTTTCTCAATTTTCTCGTCTATCACCAGGCCACACCGAACTTGATCTCTTATCCAAACTCGGTCACCTGGTTCAAGTGTTGGCAGTTCCCTTGCTTTATGACGCTTGTCAAAGTTGCGCTGTTGGTTCAACCGATACGAGCTTTCCTTTTCTTCTACTAACTGGCGGTCTTTTATCTACACATTAGGGTACAAGTTGGCTGGATGAGTTGGTAGCTAGGTTTGCAGACGGTGTCCCGTTAGTAGTTCACTGGTTGAGTAGCCATTCTGTAGAAGAGTTGACCTGTAAGTCAAGAAAGCGCTGAAGATGTCTTCGTTTATTCTTGGCGTGGATTTTGCTGTGCGAATGGTTCTTTCGACTTCGCCGTTCGCGTGGAGGTATTTGGTGAACTAGTAACATGTGCGAAATGGTACGCTTCTGCAAACTGTCGAAAGGCCTCTGCAGTATACTGTGGCCTGTTGTCTGATATTGTGACATGTGGAATGCCATGTGTGGCGAAAACCTCCTTGAGTGTTTTTATGACCGAATGAGAAGTCTCATCAGAGAGTTCCTTTATGTCAAACCACGTTGAGTAATAGTCAACCACGATTACATATATTCTTCCTTGAAAATCATATAGGTCTGTTGCAACCCTCTCCCAGGGGCGGGCTGGGAAGGACAAAGGCTTAAGTGGTTCTCTGGGGGTTGGTTGTTCCTTGGCACATGCGTGGCATCGGGTGATCAGTTCACCGATTTGTGTGGAGAGTCCTGCACTTATGTCCAGGATCGATCTTGTTAGCAAAAATTTGCTAGCAAATTGTTTTCGCAATTTTAGCAAATAAGATTTAAAGAAAACTGCTATCAGAAAATTATAGAGGAAATAGCAAATGTCGCAAAAATCGCAAAAAGTAAGAAGAATTTTTCTTGCTATGTGAAAAGATTGAGTAACAAATATGGCAAAAATAGCAGGAATACCAAATTTTTCAAAATTCTACTTTTACAAAGAGAAAACGCCAAGAAGGGCTTCGTGAAGTCCGCAAATTTCGCAAAATCGAAGAGCGCTGGAAATTCGGCTTTGTAATCTGTTAGCCCCGTGTTCACCTCTTCGTCATCTTTGTCAGCACGTCTTATGAGCCCTAGTTCAACACGGGCTCTCCTGCTCAGTAACGAACACTTCTGATTAAGCACCACATATATAGGCTCAGTTAACTTTGATTCTCTGTACTTTAGTGTCGTATAGAACAGACCTTTCACAGGCAGTTGAGTGTTTCCAGGACCGCGTATACGTAGAACCTGGGATATCTTGGTTAATTCAACATCTTGTAGCCACTGGAAATCATCGCTAAGAACAGTCACTGCCGCCTCCGTGTCAAGCTTGAAGCGTGTTGTACGACCATTCACTCCTATCTGTGCAGACCAATAGTTCTTAGCACTGCCGATCTCGCCAAGGAAGTGTATGTTTTCCTCCTCTTCTTCTTCTACTGCATGTACCTTTCTCGGATAAGGTTTCTTGCTGAGACAGACAGACTGGAAATGTCCCTTTTTGTTACAGTTACAACAAATAGTGTCTCTAGCTGGGCAATACTTCCTGTCATGGTTCTGGCGTCCACACCAAAAACAGGGACAGTCATTCTTGGAGGGCTCTTTTTTTTTGGACGTACAGGTGGGTTGTTTGTTGCTTGTTTTGAGAGCGTGGCTGACTAACCTAATCGACTTCATTTTGAGTTTCTACCCCACGGGCAACGGTTCGATTTTGTTTTCTTGCTTCAGCTTGTCTGCTCAAGCGAGCAGCGTCCGCGAGAGTGAGGTCAGATTTAGCTTGTAGGCGGTCGGACAGCGTATCATCGAGGACTCCAACAATAATTTAGTCTCCTGTAAGTTCATCCTTTAGAGTTCCGTACTCACAATTTTTGGCGAGGGGTATAAGTCTTGAATAAAGGTGTCCACGGATTCGCCGGGGTTTTGTCTTTTTCGGCGGGCTGCAAAATAACCATTTAGGGCTGTTTTGCCTTCGTCAAAGGAAGCGGTTGCTTCGTTTTGACGATGTCATGCGTACAATCGCCCATTGCACAGAGAAATGTTCCCACCTGTTCCTGGGTTGATTTGTTTTGAAGACCAGAAGCTGTAGGCTATAGGCTGTATAGGTGGATTAACGGGTGGAGGCGGATTTTCAACTGCAAGAGCATCTTCGGGTTGGTCTCCTGTTGAGGCCAATCCTCAACAAGAGAACAATTTCGTTTTCCTAAGTCCGTTCCATTCCATTTTTGTAATTTATACTCCCAGCATGCTTAGTGAGCGCGTCTCAGTGTCGTCGTGTAGCGAGAAAGAAATCATGTGCTTTGTAACGCGCTAGTCGCCGGGAGTTTCTCATCGTATGGTGAGTATTAGGAGCTCGTGTATTTCCAAATCCCGTTCCAACAGCGATTAAGTGTTTTTTTGTAGGTTTTTACTTGCAAGGTGAAGCTTGTTAGCCAAAGATGAGACTCCAATACCGATCCTGTTGTGTTGTTAAGAAAATATGCTGCGTGTGCAACTCTCGATCATTAAACTTGTGTTCAGCAGATCCCTTGTGTCGTGAAGGCGCGTTTTTGTCCCCTGAACATCTCCCATCCTGTTTTATGGCGATGGATGGGTCAAGGCCACTGCTACCATGTAGTATCAGGCGAAGAAGAAGGAGACTTCAAGTAAACACAAGCTAGCACGAGGTTTATTCAAGATGTCCGACCTCCAACCCAGTATGCAATGCAAGCCTAATCCTACACTTATCATCTAACTCGTAGAACTGTTGAGCTTTGTGTGTTATAAACCTGATAAATCGAAGTCTAAAAAGGATCTGACTGTCTACCCACTATCTGTGCAAGTTAAAAGATTAAATCCTCAGGAAATGTCTGTAAACTTGAGCATTGAAGCTATAGGCATGCTAAATGATATTTCAAAAAATTTGCCCGTGTCTAACAAATAAACTAGGGCATATGTCTAACATCAACATTGGGACATTAATTTGCCTGTGTCTAACGTCAACACTGGGGCATTAATTTGCCTGTGTCTAACAAATACACTGGGGCATTAATTTGTCCGTGTCTAACGTCAACACTGGGGCGTTAATTTGCCTGAGTCTAACAAATACACTGGGGCATTCATTTGCCTGTCTAACAAATACACTGGGACATAAATTGGCCTGTGCCCCACTTCAACACTGGGGCATTAATTTGCCTGTGTCTAAGAAATACACTGTAGCATTAATTTGTCTTTGTCTAACAACAACACTGGGGCATTAATTTCCCTGAGTCTAACAAATACACTGGGGCATTGATTTGCCTGTGTCTATCAAATACACTGGTGTATTAATTTGCCTATGTCTAACATCAACACAGGGGCATTTATTTGCCTGTGTCTAACAATTTAAACGTTTGAAAAAATATCTACTTCTCTCTAACAAGTACATTTACACAGTCCTTAACCAAAACTATGGCTACTACGATAAAGACGATTGGGGATCCAGAAGTCAAATGCAACGATTGAAGTTAATGATTTTGCATGCGTTGAGATGGGGCATCACGTGTTTTTCTTCTCTGTGATTTGGTTCTATTTCTGCCCTGGTAGATATACTCTAACTAAATGTGACATTCGTAGGGGATGTATAAGCAAACCTGGAGCCTGGATATGCAATTTCCAAGAGTGTCTGTGGACCATACAACCGAAATTCAAGCGTTTTACTCTGGCACTGACTCCAATCCGTGTCGCAAGCTTAGCCGTATTTGCATTGCAAAACTGAACAGCTCTGACTTGTCCCCAGGAGACCTACGTTACTTGCATGCGAACAATGAAATGTTTGGAGTTGCATGTGTGAAAGGCTAACCAACAGTACGTTTAATTATCAAGAAAAAATGGTTGATTAGTAATATTATTTATTACTCTAACAGCGTAGCATCGTTCAACTTCTTGGAGTTAACTATTCTGCTCAGTGGCGATGTCCACACGATGCCTGATCCAGTGAACGCTACGACTGGTAGAATGATTCCTGTTCTTACTACGCGCCACCGAAAGCCGAATCAGTCAACCATTCAACCATGCATGCCCGGATATCCTGCGTATTTTACGAATGTTGTGATAATGTAGCAATCACAACCTATGTCTTTGTGCTTACTCAACGTCAGATCAGTCAGAAATAAGGTACTGACTGTAAAGGATTTTACAGTTGATCATGCCTTAGATACACTCTTGATAACTGAAACTTGGCAGAAACGGGGTAATGAGGACTTTGGAATTGGAACTTTTTTGTCCTACAGGCTCTCTTTTTCTTCATGTTCCTCGACATGATTCTATCACCTTTGGAGGAAGTACTGGATTCCTATTCAAGGAAAACCTTGATGTACACACCTCCGTCAGTGAAGAATTTGAGACGTTTGAGCTAATGGATACTCGTTTGAAGAACATTGAGTGTGCTCGTATCCAGTGCACTGTTACCGCCCTCCAGACGATAGCACCTTAATATCCACTTTTCTTTGAAGAATTCTCGCGTTTTTTAGAGTGCTTGCTGGCTGATTACTCTAAGAGCCTAATAATTGCGGGTGATTTCAACCTTCATCTTCATGATCCTCCTGACAGTCACACCAAGCGTTTTGTTTTAGACATGTTGGATACTTTTGGGTTGAGACAACTTGTCCATGGAGCCACCCACAAGAAAGGTCATACCCTTGATCTACTTATCGCTAGATCCAAGGACTCATTAATCATCCATGACAGGATTAGGCACCCTGGAATTGCTGATCACTATGCAGTGCACTGTGATTTGCGTCTCCAGAAACCTTGCTATTTGTTAAGAAAAGAGTAACTTTTCGCAAGCTGCGTTGTATTGACATGGATTTTCTTTTTAGGGATATTTGTGATTCCAGTCGTTTGCAGAATGTATCCGAAGATTTGAAAGTCTTGACTGAACAATATGACGAAATTTTGTGCTCTGTATTGAATAACCATGCTCCCCTTAAGCAACGTGTTGTAACCATACCCACATCAGCCCCTTGGAACAACCAGGAAGTGGCCTCGGAGAAAATCAAAAGGATACGTCTAGAGCGGAAGTGGCGTAAAACGGCTTAGGACATTATATTAAGTCGGACATGGAGTATAGATTGTTATGATTGTATTGGCGAGATAGTCTTTGTCAGTGATGAAATACCTACAAAAATACCCCAAAAACCGAACTATGAATCAAAGAAAATTCGAATTTTGGAAGAATATGGGAGCTCATAACTCGATTTTATCCCGGGGAGACCGGGAGATCGGTGTCGTATCCGGGAGAGTTGGCATGTATGCTTTTGGGTAATCACGATCGTGGTTCTCATCAATCAATCGATAATCTCGACCATAAAGATCTTCATTCTCAACCACCAATCGAAAAAACTCAATCATAGCGACCGTGATATCGATCATGATCATCAATCGAGCACTCGTACCACTTTTGAATGATACCCCCCCCCCCTCCCCATAGTATAGATGCGATACT
>BOPM01000180.1:725755-741769 GCA_022179025.1 Porites australiensis
GGGGGGGGGCGGGGGGGGGGGGGGGGGGGGGACTCCCATAAAAAAGGAACGGGGATGCTCGTCGTCTCGCTTAGGGGTGTAAATTTCAGATTTTGGTCTCGCTTAGGGTGTTCTGGGCAAAACACCATTATATTTTGCAGTAAAGGTCTCTTTTAGGGTTGCACTCGAAGAAATTGTAAAAAAATTATATATTTTCAATTCGTTTTTGGTTTTATTTACTCGATTCATGTAATCAAAGTTTAAAATGATCGCTTTTACAGTACCGGCCCCTTGGCCTTCGGAGTCAACGTTCCAGTTTGTCCCAGTTTGTACCCAGGTTTCGTCGGCCACTTATTGTCAGATGACTTGAAACATGGCGGTGCCGGAAATTTCCGTCCTAGGTAAAAATGTGCGCGCCAAGCTGGGAGAAGGACCACACTGGGATACAGCTACGCAGAAATTACTCTGGGTGGACAGTTTTGATCACAGTGTTCATGTTTTGGATGTAGAAGAAGGCGAGGTATAGAATAAATATTAGTTATATAGGTTTCAACGGGTACTTCGTGTTATTAATTTTCAAGGCTGAAGCTTTTTTTATATAGTAAATAAGTGGAGCATTAGAGGTCTTTTGTCTTTTTCCTTAATGAATACTAAAAGAAGAAGAAGAAGACTTTGTGACTTTGTCACTTTTAATATCTGAAATAAATGTGGAATTGATAATTCTTTACAAAATCCACCTTATCCGGCCCAGCCAAGAGGGGGGGAGGGGGGGGGGGGCAGCTTCATAGAGGTGGTGTCAGTAGATCCGTTCACCAAGGCCAGGAGCAGATTATACTCCCCCTCATCTATTTCAACAATTTCACAACAACTGTAATGCTGCTTACAATCCCCTTTATGCCCTCTTTTGGGATGACATGCTCTTCTCCCGAAGTAGTGAATAGGAGGGGATCGACAACATCTTGGGTGTAACAGAGAGTTGTTACATAATGAGCACTGTCATAGTCATCAACCACATCCTCTAACAGTTTTGTATTACAGTGGGCCGTTTGTAGCAGAATGCGGTTTGTATATTCGGGAAACTACAACATATGTAGACTGGGCAATGACAATGTTACGTGCTGTGCTGGTATCTTGGTGTTGAACGGGGATGTCTTCATTGAGAAGCACGTCAAAGTCAATTGAATATGTTGCTCTGGGGGTGCAGACTCGTAGAGGTTCATTGGCAAGGTGCCTGGCTTGTCTTTTGTTCAAAAGTTCCTTGTGGTATTCTGTCTGACACTCTTACCGTACTGCTGTGCCCACTGATGGATCTCATCCAATTGCTCCTTGGATAAGCAACCAGACAAAGGCTTCGGTAATTTTGCAAGGTCGCAAAAGTTTATATCAACATCACCTAAAGTAGGCTGAAGGTAGTTCGAGGCCACTGGATTTGTAAAGTACCTGTAGCTCGTACCCTGTGACACGTTTTAATAATTCATTAATACATCGGGGAAAACGCTAGCAAAAGTCGAGCACCATGGGAGTGTCCGTGTTACCCCCTCTCATACTGGAAAAGAAGTTTTCAACAAAGAGAGTTAAAAGGCTTTCAACGTCTAAGTGTTGAATGAATTTTGGATTGAGTTCCATTACCTTGGTAGTTGGGGTGGGGGTGGGGGAATGGGATAGGAAGCCAAACAGTAACAATTTCGAACATCCGCACTATTTCTAATGAGCATTAGAGCGATAATAAAACTGAGAAATGAATTATACATTTCTCAGTGATTTCTGTACCATATACCGAATACCTAAAATTCAAAAGAAACTGAATACCTTTATATACCCGAATTTTGACCAAAAAATACCATATACCTGAATTAAAATGGCCCGGGATACCGTATACCTAAAACCCCTGGCCGGGCCTGCCTTATGACCAACTTGACCAACCGGGAAGTTCATGCACATGGAAGGCCTGGGGTGTGTAACTTGGGGGGTAGGGGTGGGAATTTAAAGCCACAATCTATAGAAAACAACCAACCAAATTTAAATTTCGTGTATACAGGTGACAAAATGTGTTGTCATATTCCTAGACTTTCACTCAACTAAATGGGGACTGCCATTGGTTGATTCTTGGTATCGTGGGCTAAAATCAAATGTTTCACGATCGTAATACATTAAGCAATGTACCCGACTCAAGATACATTACAGTATGTGATCAAAGAATGGTGGAAAGTGGCATGACTGAAGGCAGGAAAAACACTGCCAGTTTTCTTTTTCGTGAATAAACACAACAACACAAACACAAAGCCTCATGAAGCTAAAAAGAAACGATTTTAAAGTTATCCCAGAAGAGAAACAGTGGCTAGTGGTGGAAAAAGATGGAATATAAGTATAGTACTTTGTAAATCATTTATTCAGTTGTTTTGAGAATTAGATTTGTGTTTTATAATTAAGCACCAAGTCGCCTGTTTTGGGTCGCTCCAGTTATTCTTTTGTTGCTGTTGAAATGAAAGTCTAGAAATATAACAAAACACTTAATGTCTGATCCCTTGGAAAACCAGTTAGTTTTGTTTTCCCTTGAGTCCTGATGTTTCCCTTGAAATTAATTTATCTCAGGAAACATCAGGACTCTCGCGAAAACAAAACTATTCTTTCCCTCAGGACCTGACATTAAGTGTATATAATTATTAAGAACAATCTTTTCTGGGTGTGGTGGTAAGGGGTTATTTATGCAATAGGTATATGAATGAAAAAAATTATATATATACCCCTTGTCAAAATCCATGTGAACCATATCAGCGGGAAAGGGGATTTTGCCAACAATATAAATCACACAGCTACAGTATTTCCTTTCCAGAAGTGTTTTTTTCCAAAGTAACAAAATTATAAGAGTCCCTTCCAAGAAAAATGAAGCCCTAATTCCTTTTCTTTGCACTAAGATATCACAGTACTTTAATTTCTCTACTTGTTTTAAACATTTCAGTGATATAAACAAAGGAGAATGATTATTCAGTAACTCTGTCCCTTCAGGGTCCTTCAAGGCCAAATATTTTTTTCAAAAATAATCCTCACAATCTTGGTATGCCTGATATTTTTCAGGATAGAAGTTATCAACTAGATGGTATTGTTGGAAGTGGTAGGTCTTTCCTCCAGTTTAGTTAATTGGCCTACAAATACGTTTGTTAATTAGAACAGAGTAAGAGGACTCATTCACTAGTCAACTCTTTCTAAAACAGATATATGTACCTTATAGGATCAACAAGTTTCTGTCTTGTAGAGATGTCCATCTTATAGTTACCTCAGGTGTCCATTTTACAAAGGTGTCCATCCTGTAGAGGTGTCCCTGGAGAGGAAGTTGACTGTACACAGTTTTCTTAATTAAACTACTACAAACTACTATAAACTACTACACTGCAAACCTGCAGTGATAAATAGTGTAAACTTATTGAAAGGGGACATAGAGGACACAGACCCTGGGGGTGTGGGGAGGGGACTTTCAGGGGCCCACAGTAACTGACGTCACAATGGCTGTTACATTGACCCTACCAAGAATTGGTGAATCTAAATATTGAATTAAATAATAAATTAAGTGGCCTCTATGAAAAATAACAACAAAACTGCCAACCACTTATAGTCCTGTAGAGTAAGGTAGATAAAGATCCACCGTGCTGATCAATCTTTTGTAATATGTACCAGCCTTCATTGTTTTTGTTAAAAGACTACGCACACACATACTGACTTGGCCTACGACATATTTTTTGGGTTCAATGTAACCTCTTTATAACAAAGGACCGAGGGGTCCTGGCAAAAATTATATGAACTATTACTTACACGAGGTTTGTTATATTTTGAGGCGCTTTTCCACGTATTATTTTACTATAGGATAGCAAACATGCAGCTAAACATGGTGTGATATAGCCTAAGGTTGAAATGTTCCAGTAGTGGTACAATGCCCCCCCCGCCTTCCCCCGCCCCCATCTAAAAAAAATTGGAATGGTGCCACCTTGGAAAGATGCTACAAACCTTCTATCTCTCCTTTCTATCTTCTGAGTGTCCTTTATGCCTACTTCTTGGATACCTTAACCGGCTTCTTAATGTTAACAGTTGTTCCAAGGAAAAGAGGTGGATCTGTTCTTGTAGCAACCCAGACAAGCTTAATATTTTTGGACCTTAAGGTGAGAATTTTATCTTCATTCATTTTTAGAAAATCTCCACAATTTTCTCACAGATCAAGGGATTGGAAAAATCCCTGGGAAAAAAGTGGATCTCAAGGACTGAAAAAAATTAAATGAAATGCATATATAGCTTGAATGTTATTATTACCAAAGGGGTGGAGAACTTATAGAAGAAATCCCTTCCATGGGGAAGGGTAAGGGATGTTTTCTGGTCTACACATTGCAATATGATTGTAGACTGGCTTATTGTTGTTGCCTGTTTTAAAATTATATGCTTTATATGTGTTATATTAAAATGTAAATTTATTTACAATTGATGTGCTATTATGGGTTCATCTGTTTTGTAAGCTAGCATAATGTCCAATTATCAGTGTGGGAGTGGCAAATGGTCACATGACCTGAGATGAAGTGACCCTGCAGCTTCTGAATTATGTAAAATCCATTATAACACAGGCAAAGGCCGAAAAAAACAAACAAACAAAAAGAACAAAAAGAAAAAGAAAACAACAACAAAAAAAAACGTGACAGGCTAGTTAACCACAATGATATGAGCCAATGTGAGCTTTTAGTTGGCCTTGTTCCATAGCTGCACAGCTTCTCACTGCCGATTAATAGAGGCTGTAAGTACCCTTTAAGAATTTCAGCCCATTAAAACTCCCTCTCCCATTTATACAGCTGGGTTTGAATTTCTGATGTTTCAGTCTAAAATGCTCATTTGCATACTTTTGTTTCATTAACTGGCGACACCGATAAATTTAATCTTACATGTTATTCATTAGTACATATATTCTGTTGATCTTGCATATTATTACTTTATTTTCTTTGGGATGTATCTTTCAGACTGGTGAAAAGGAAGTTGTTGCTACAGTAGATGGTAGGATTGTTAAGTAAAAATTCATCATCAGCCATGAGCTTTAATTTATTTTTTCATTATCTAGTAAGTAAGAAATCTAGTTTAGATATGAGATGATAAGTATCTTAAGTTCATATCAAATTATGGGTATAAGTATGTTATGTTGATATCAAATTAAGATTATACTTTGCCTCTGAGTCAATTAAGGCAAATTTACCCGTTAGTCTCTAATTATTTATTATTGTTAACCACCACCACCACCATCATCATTACCATCGCCTTTACCACCATTGCATCATTATTGTCATTGTCATTGCATAATAATTTTTGTACAATGTTTGTTTTCTTTGTCAATTCACCTCTGATCAATTTAACCAGAACAGCTTCTTAAAATATAAGTTTACCATATCCATCCACTCTAAAGAGGGCTTCAAGCTTAAATAACATTGTTTTTATATGTTCATCACCCTGATCTGTTCATTGTAGATGATAAACCTGAGAACCATCTGAATGATGGGAAATGTGATCCGGTAAGTCGATCCCCGCTTCCAATCCCTCCGCCTCCCCTCAAGCTCCAAATATTTGATAGTAGCTAGGACCACCTTATATACCATATAATATATAGATTTAGCCAAGGCTAAAAGCGAAGCTCTCGATAATATTTAAAGTTTATTCAAACAAAATATAAAATCGTGTAATGCTAAGCGGCGAAGGCAACGCCAGAGAACGGAGAAAAAACAACAATAGGTCTAATTAACAAAAAAACAACCTTGCACGTGCAGCACACTTTTTTTGTACATTCTTTGCCGTTGTTTTGCACGACCACAACGTGAAACTTCCAGAAACTTTTTTATGGAGGAAATGTCGTACGTGTTCTCGTTCACTTTTTTTTTCACTGCCGCTCATATTCTCCTTGCATTGGTGGCCGCTAGCATTTCTCATTTTGTCACCGCCCCTACAAAATTTTCATGTTGTTCTTCCAACAAAAAAATGTTTCCTTTGTTTTTTATCTCTCGCTCTAGATCTCTGTTGCCGTTTTTATCGTTGAGTTTCGCTGGGCTTCCTCTTTTTCTCTTTTTCTCTGTCTTTCTCTGGCTCTATATTCCAAATGTGTGGACATGACAATTAATCTAAGCTTAATACTTTAGAAAACACGGATACAGAAACAATTTCCGCTTTTCGGTTTCGTCTTTATTGACTCTTTAGTTGCCTCTACTTTACAGACGCGGGTGGCTATGCGATTTCCCGCCAAAATAACCTCGAGTTGCATTTGGGTTGCCATACCTGTTGATTGAGTTATTTCACATTGGTATGCCTGTGGTGCGGACGGACGGTCGGGCGTACGGTCACGTGATTACCAAATTTTCTCGGATGGGTAGATTACCACATTTTCTTACCCATGGTGCTCCGCAGCGCGCTTCGCGCGCCAGAGCTCCGCTATAACGGTACTACCGCGGGGAACGAAACTGTAGCAGAAGGGCTACGTAATGATGGCATACTGACGAATGTACTTCTGCTTCACCTTCCCTTTGGAACGACTGCCAGATTGGAAGGGTGTCCACGTGTTAAAGATCCTTTCGCTAAACCCTTCTGCTTTTGCACAGTCTGCAATTCTTATTTAATTGAGCAAAGAGAATACTTAGGAAAGCGCGGGCTGACGACGAGGGGAAGGGACAGGGGAAGAGACGGTGGTTAAAACTGACTTTAGCAACTCAGTTAGTGTACATGCAGTAGACCTAGCCTCCCCGCAGACGTCCTTTGGGGTTCGTTCGTCACGCATTCATTTCTCCCCCACGGACGAATGAATGAATGCGTGACGATCGAACCCCAAAGGAAGTCTGCGGGGAGGCTAGTGTAGACCATCCTAAGTGTTATAAGCGTCCATGACTCAGGCTATGAACACGCTATACCTGATAGCTTCTGCGCCTGCTCGAAAATCGTACCGGATAGGGCTTCTGTTCACACACAAGAACGATGATTTTGGCGCGAATATCTGTAACCAAGCGAAGCTGCGCCTCGCCGATCTCTAAAGTGGAGAGTCACATTTATACAATACCGGAAAGCTATATAGAGTGAACGTAGCCTCACAGTTGGAGCTTATGTGCAGTGGAACCTCGCCTTACGACCACCCCGTTTATAAGACCACCTCGTTATTACGACCATATTCTTTCAAACCAAACGTAAAAACCATTGAGTCATTTTATTATTTTGAAGACCCCGTTAATGCGACCACCTCGTTATTACGACCAGGATTTTATGGCCCAACGGTGGTCGCATTAACGGGGTTCCACTGTGTAGTTAAATATGTTTTCTTGACAGGTGGGACGATTTTGGGTGGGTTCAATGGGGCCTGAGCCAAAGCCAACACAGGTGGTCCCTGAACAAGGATCTCTTGTAAGTTGGAATTATACGTTCTCAGTAGTAAGTAATTATCAACATTAATCAGGTCTTTAATGAACTGTCAACGTCAGAGATTCTAAAAAACTGTTAATAGCTTGTCAATTCGTATTATGTAATTATTTTCCAAGCAATTACAATGGCTAATGACAATGCCCTTTTCCTTCTCTGTTTTTTTATTGTATTATGTGGAGATTGGTCCTTATTCTTTTTGCAAAGTACTCAGTTCGTCAGATTCATAGCGAAGCTATTGTATCCATGCACACTCTTAAAGAGTACATTTATTTTTTGGTAATTAACTTCGCACATCTGCGTGACTGTGTATGACTGTGTTGTTATACATGTACACATCATTTTTAGAAGTACGGGCCGCCACTTTCCTGATCTGTGTTAATTCCATTATGACTAAGAATTAGAATACCGTCCAAACAGTGACACTGGATGACTGGTGAAATTCAGTTTTAAAGCAAAAGAATGTACGATGGATATTATCAAAACAGTTTAGTTTCCCACTGAATCCTTAGAACGCTCTGGTCCATTTGAGCAGAACCTTAATCCGCCTTGTAGCGCTTGTGTCGTCATCACCTTTACTGACACACTTTGCACAGCACACAGAGGTCCTTAAGGGCAGGTATGAAATGAATCAGAGCTTCACGCCAAAAAAATTCTCTCTCGTTTTTCTTTTTTTTAAAATTATGTTCTTCAAGTTTTCGTGAAAACTTTTCCTGGTTGATTGAAGTCTTAAAATTGCAGTGGCAGTGTAGTGTAAAATATAGAAACGGGGAACTGAAAATAAGAGGCAGGAGGAGCTAGTTTTTCTCAATCAAAAACAAAGTGAAATTCTCTTTGTTTGCGTATGCATTGGAACTTAAAGAAGAAAAATTAAATAGACAAGCCGGGAGCAAAAAAATGACATTTGCATAATTTTTTTTTAGCTGTATAAACATATGTCGAGCTAATCAAGTCTGACCTATTTCAGTTTTCCTTCACTGGTGATAGAAAGCTCACGAAGTGGGTAGATAAGGTAGGTTTACTTCAATAGTGCTTTTTTTTCGGTATTTGGCGTTGTTTGTTTAAAACCTTCCACCTTTGAAGAGCAATAGTACGTAATTTTACTTTTTCTTTGTTTTCAAAAAATAATACCAATAGCGCGGAAAAACGTAATAAAGCTTTTTTAAATCTACTGACATTCCATCCATATCCAACGAAAACAACTGCTATGTTTGCATTAATGTGAAAAAGTCAATAATCACCGCTCTGCTGCATGAACAGTGCTGCGTCTATTTGGAGCGGTGCTGTTACAGTAAATCAGTACAGTACTTGTATGTCTCTATGCTTGTTCATTTCGTAATTAACATGTCAAAAACAGATCACAGCTAACTCTCTGTGATCAAGACTCATGGTAAATCCTTATGAATAGGTCCACACCCCACCCTCCTCCGTATTTTTCTAACCTATTTAAAATCAATTTCCCTTCTGATAAGAATCATTTTAGTTTGTGACTGAGCTAAAAATCATTTCGCAAAATGCTTTTGATTGTAGACTGTTTTTAGCAAAGTCTTGCTGCTAGCCGTGCATCTGGCGTCATGACAGTCATGTTGCTTGTCAAGAACAAAAGCGTTTCCCTCCCTGGGAACCTTCTTTTGCGTGAAAATTCTGCGGAAAAAGAATTGGATTGCGTTAATTGTCAATAAAGCCGCCTTGTAAAGTGGTTGCAAACGAAGAATTACAATGGAACCTCGATATAACGAAGGGCCATGGGACTGACAAATTGACCACTCCAGAAAATACCGTAACATGCAATAATGCTCTTTCATTGTCAACCCAAACTTTTGCGTAAGCATTGTCTTCAGTTTCTCTTGGGAGTTAAAGTGGCCCCAAGAGAAACTGAAAACAATGCTTTTGCAAAATTTTGGAGGGACAAACTAAGAGCAATATGGTACGTTATGGCATTTTCGGTAGTGGCCAATTATGTTCGCCATAAGGAGATTTCGTTCTACAGTGGAACCTCGATTTAACGTACTTCAACGAAGTCCTCGTTATAGCAAACGATATTCTTTTCCCCAGTAATAGTAAAGTGTATGGAAAAGAACCTCGATATAACCAAACGTGTTTCTGGCGAACATATTTTGTTAGTCCCTTGGCCCTTCGTTTTATGGAGCTTCCACTGTATCGGGTTCTTTTCTATACATTTTACTTTTACTAAAGCTGGCAATATCGTTCGTTATAGCGAGGAGGACTTCATTTTTATTTAAATTATATAGAGGTTGGTTATATCGAGGTTCTTTTCCATACATTTTACTATTACTGAAGCTAGAAATATCGTTCGTTATACCGAGGACTTCGTTCTTCATATAGACTTTCGTTAAATTGAGGTACCACTGTACTAGAAGACTTTTAATTGTAATATAAATTGCGCTTTTGTTCCAGATTACCATTTCTAATGGGATGACATGGAGTTTGGATAAGAAGACATTTTACTACATTGATACGGCAACCAGGTATCAACAAAAATGCTACACCTTTTACCGTTCAATGTCAAACTGCCTTTCAAGGTTTGGTTGAACGTCAACGGTTTTTACTTGAAAATTAGACTGACAAGTTGAATGGTAACATTTTTTCTTTATTTATTTCTTACAGCCAAATTGATGCCTTTGATTATGATCAGGAGACTGGTTCAATATCAAATAGACGGACTGCAGTTAAGATCGATCTATCACACGGGGTAATTTTTCTTTTACAGTTGTAAAACGCAAGTGATACTTGTCTTGTTTAGTTTTGTTGTTGCTGTTATTTATTTTCATCGAATACTTAAATTTTTTTTCTTGATATTTGCACGTTATGGTTGTACTGTCCACATAACTACTATTGCTTTCATTTTACATATCCACTTAGTGTTCATACGTATTTGTGCTTGCACATTTCAGATGATAAACCAAGTGATGCTCTATATGCTCGCCCGTAGTGCTGATTGCATTTTACTTGTGCATCAGACTTCTATAATAAAATGATTGTCCATTGCGAGCAGTACTGCATGTATGCATGCACTTTATTGACTGTTATTGTTATCTTTATGTATCCTGGTGCTAATTAGCATGTATATGACCTTACGGTAATAGTTTTGTTTTATTATCATGTAATTATATCATCATTATCATCATCATCATCATGATCGTCATCACGATCATAATCATTATCGTTATGATTATGATCATCATATGGTCATGTGTTCATTACACATCGTCAGCAAGTAAGGTCTCTCCCCTTTTAATCGCATATGGGGCAACGTTACTGAACGCTGATTGGTTTAGACGAAAGGCATTTTTACTTAATCACGAGAACGTTTTTGGTAATCAAGAGGGCATAATTAGGTGATGTTGATTGGCAGAGCTCGCTTGGTCTGCAACGAGTTGCTTTTCCGCTGGAAACGGATTTTGTAAAAACAGTCAGGAAACGCAACGCTTCTGAGTTTGTTCAAAATGCGATTCCTTGAACTTAAAGTGAAAGAAAATCGACATGCTGAGCAGTGTAGAATAGTAATACATCGTCACTGCCACAATAGCCACTCATTGTCGAGCTAGAGATAATTGAAAATAAGTTATGGGGAAAACGTTTAGCCCTAGAAATGAGCAGAGAATACACCGGCAGACGGATACATGTCGTCGAAGGGGAGGAGGGTGGGAAAAATTTGTGCTAGTAGTTTCCGCAAGCATAACCGTTGACTTCGCGAAAAGAGGGACAAAATCCGAAAACGTGACTTTAAGTATATATATATATATAGGTAGACTACGGTCCTCAAGGACTAGTAACTGGCTGTGTTAAAGGAACAAGATTATGGGAGAACTTGTCAATAGCGCAGCAAATTGCGTGACTATTCTCGCAGTGAAGCTAGCAAGGGGAATAAGGCTCCGTGATTACATTAATATCCTCGCATTGCGACGCCATAACGAACTTTTTGTCATAACTATTCATACATTCCGAAACAATTTCACAGCTGAATTTTGGTTACAGACTTCTGCTCCAGCGGTTTCTCTGAAATTTCTTTTCCATACTTATTACATCAATAAAAGCTGATACCAGAAATTTTAGTAAAAAAAAAATGTCTGCAAAATTTTTCAGTAGATGCGATTTCCTTCGAAACTTCAGGTCCAATAAAGGGGTGATTCATAAAAATATTTACCACCAGCAAATTCGTATTATTTTCTATTATTGCTGAATAATATCTGTACATGTAGTTCATCACAAAGTTTCGTAATCATCCCATTAAAACCATAGATGTGAAACCAAAGTTCGCCTAACATTTGTAGCGTAAAGCGCCTGTATTAATACTGACGGAGCCACTTTAACTATCCAAAGGGATCCCAGGAGGCATTTAAGGTTCTAAAGTCCTACTGATGTCGCAGTGCCTGTAAGGTGCATTTTAGAAAACTTAGCCGAGAAATGACGGGAACGTTTTGTTACCTTAGTTCAACGTCTTTATCGCTATTTGGAATTACCAGTACCAGTTATAATCTGTTAATTGTTGTTTTGGAATTAAGGGTGAAAATGAATCTGAACCAGCCCTGCAAAAGCGAGATTCTGGTAACTTAAACGTTTATTTTTGGAAATCTTCCTATGAGTACATTTGTCGTCATTTTTAAAGTGCATCTCTGGGTTCTTTTGTAGGAAAGATTTATCCTTTCTGTTCATTAACAGCTAGCCATAAAAGAGCCCACTTCCAATTTGGCTTTTAATGCGGGGTTCATATACTAAAGCAACGATAGCTACATAAAGAAACAAAATAGGCACGCACTTGGTTTTATATACTTCATACTTGAACACAACTTTTAAAATTACTTCGTCCATGGAAGTGGGGAGCCGAAGGGGGCCACATTGGAGGCCAGCTCCTCTAAAACCATTGGCACACAGTTCCACTTATTAATCAACTAAATATTGCAGCTATCGCTGTTTACCAAGCTACAACTTTTTTTAACCGAATAGGGTCCATCTCTATTCTTGTTCGACAGCATTCGATCACGGCGTGATACCTGTTCATTAATCTTGGACTAGAGTTGCAACCTAAATTTTGTTGATAAAGGATTTTGAACCGTGAGTAACCGGTTTTGTCATAATCCTTTAAAAAAAGTGCTGTTTTGTGATCTAAACATATAGTTCCCTGACGGGATGACGATAGATGCAGATGGAATGCTTTGGGTCGCTATGTATGATGGATGGAAAGTATGTTTAATTGCCTGGTATTTATGAGATTGAAACATAATTGTATTTTAATGCTAAGTGTTATAATTCATTCGCTTGAAGTGCTTATTGTGTTTTGCAAGTGACGAGCTTTTCTCATGACAATACACCTAATCCCCCCAAAAATCCACGAGATAGCAGAGGTGGTTGCATAACACCTTTCTTCTACCTCATATCTTAAATTCTTGCATTACTACAGTGCTGCAGTAAATACGTCTTTCCTGGTATTTTTTCTTTTCTTTTCGTATTGGTTTCGCCACAACAGTTTATAAGAACTGCTATTAGATTGAATATTTCAATCACATCCAAATGCTGTTACGATGTATCTTAACTTTCATCATAAGACGATTGAAGGTAACATTTATTCCTTTGCAAAGGTTCTTTGTTGCAACCCAATGTCGGGTGACATTGTTCGTCAAGTCGATTTACCTGTTGCCAAGGTAACCTCTTGTTGCTGGGGTGGACCAAACCTCGATGAACTTTATGTAACATGTGAAAGGTAAATCACATTTTAAATTGTATTTTTATAGATATACTTTTTTTTTTCTTTTAATCTTATCCAAATGTACAAGCAAGTAATTAATCTCTTGTGAATGTACCTATACTATGTGTTTAATTACTTAGTTTTTTTTAAAGGCCGGTTTCATTTTACGCCGGGTCATTTTAAAATTCAGAATACTAGAAAGTTTGTCGACGTTTCCTTTTTCTCTAAACATAACTATCAAGGCAGAGCATGATCGACATTTTACACAGGCTGTTGGCCTTATGTAGTAGGTGTGAGATGTACCACTTATTAACCTCGTCCGTTTGGTCATTACAGCGAAATCTCAGACCGAGGTCTTGTGACCGAGCGATAGCGAGGTCAATACATCAAAGCCGATGTCTGAGATTTCCCTGTAATGACCGAACGGACGAGGTTATTAAGTTATTTATTATATGGCCTTTTTAGCTCTATCATGGTTCGTAAAACGTCAGACAAACAAATTTCAAGGACTTTTCAAGGATTTTTGTGGTCACCCTATTGGATAAAACACGTCATGAAGTCATTTACGGTTTTTACTTCTTCGGCTATCGTTGATCACATTATTTAAGCTACTCTATGCAACAAGATTTGCAAATAAGAGACTGGGTATGACTTGCAACTGTATTTGAGGTACAGAAATAGCGTTTGAGATAAAGAAACAGGAATAAAATATTGTTCATGCTCAAAAATGTTTTCACGTTACACGTGAGTTTTAAACGTAAAGGTTCTTACACCGAGGATGAGCCAGATTTTTTCTCGGCAAGAAAATCTGAAGGTTTATGGCGTACACAAGGTTATGAATTTCAAGGACTTTTCAAGACCTAATAAAGAAATCAAGTACTTTTCAAGACGACTAGCAAAATTCAAGACCTTTTCAACGTTGTACCATAGTTATTAGAGGAGACTGGTTATGAAAAGCGACAAACATCAATGATAAAAACAACAGTGCTGCAGTTTATGTTGGAAGCACCCTGAAAGTGCAAAATCCTTTGTTTTCTATTGGCAAATTGTTACGGAATAAATTAATGCAACGTTTTTATTGGTCAATACAATCAAAATGATAGAAATTCTTTTGAACGTTGTGCACTTTCAGGTCCACAAAAACATATAACAAAGGACTCTGACGGGTTTCGTAACCATTCCACTCAATTAACTATGGTTGTACGAACCATATCTATTAATATTTATAAAATAACTAAGATAGTACGCGCGTTCTGATTGGTTTATTGTGCCGGTAAACTCATAGAAAACTGAAACATGCTTAATGTTATTTTACAAAAGCAATAAAACACACTTTCTATGGGTTTACCGGCGTGATGACCCACTTGGGACGTGGGATGTTGAGAACATCCCGCGTGGGTTATCACGCCGGTAAACTAGTAAAGAGTGTGGTCTATGGCTTAAATAAAACAGCGGGAGTAATAGAGCCTGCGATCAATTAAAACTAATAACTGGTCAGCGGATTACTAAAAACACGTCACCTCAATGAATTAATTGTACTCTTGAGCCCGCGATACGGTCATTTGGCACTGGTCAGCGGATAACCTTTTTGACAGCTGCCAATTGACCATAGCAGGAGGGAGTCATAACTCGTGAGCGCGGCTGTCCTATGTGTCGGGCCATTGTGACGTCACAGCAAAGGGAGGCGTGCGACGAGCGGTGACCGCGACGAGCAGAATTTCGAAAATGGCGGTGTTATAGTTTTTGATGTGAACACTTTGAACTTATTTTTTCCCGTCAATGAAGCAGCAATGTGGTTTCTCTTTTCATCGGGGATACCATTACCTCATATTCCAACGGAAAAGGTAAGTGTATTTTGATTGCTACGTGAAAATTCGGCAAAAAACGTTGCTGAAGCGTTTTGGTGAGTCTCCAAGTGAAGAAAATTACGTGAGTGCGTTATAATTTTGCAATGTTGCTGAATTGAGGTTGGTTACGAAAATTTGTTTTAAATGAGCGGTTTTGTCGTTATTTCGGTTCTTCAGTAAGACGTATATAAGTATACTGAGAGTTGTTAAGCTTACTATGACCTCGTAAAAGCCCAATCGTGGAGAAGATCACTTTTTTTGAGACAGTACCACATGTAATCTAAATATTTGTTCAGCCCTTGTAAATTTTTGTACACCTTTGCAACAAGACACCAACAGGATAATTTTAAACCGCTCTATCAAGCGTGCAAGTGTTCATGTATGTACACTGTATTTTACTTTCAATACCCTCTCAACATCTGGTAGTATAATACATCAGTCAATTGAAACCCCGGCCTCCTGATCCCTAGGACTTAGCGGGGAATTTAACATTAGCCTGGTGTTAAAACACCACTAATTAGTCCACTTCCCGGGCCAAGTACTTTGTTAAAAGCACCTTATGGCAGGGAATTAGTAGTTGTAGTTCTAGACTTGATTTAAACCGCTCTCTTCTGTCTGGCACTCTGAATTTATTAATTTTATTTTCAAACCAATGGACCTGTTAATAGAAACTCTCAACTGCGTTACATCAAGTTCATGAGAAATGTCATCCCCTAGCTGAACTTTGTATTGTTAACAGTGCTTCCATCTGGTCCAAGGTTTACTTTTGTTTTGCAGTGTGCTTTTACAAGTTAGGAGTGGGCACTTGGTTTCTTTGCTAATTGTCTAGTCCTGACGATCAACTTCATTCTGGGTTTTCTTTTTTTGAGTAACGGCAACTCCTTGCTTTCGATTCTGATTGTGAGTGATAATTCCCGGTTTGCCTAGTATAGACTAAAACCTTCAACCAACTGATCAGTTTCCTGGAACCCAAACTCTCTTTATACCCTATCCCAGAGTGAACTCCTTGAAAACCATACCCTTCAGAGTGGAACATACCTATGGCACCCCCCCCCCCCCCGGGGGAAA
>BOPM01000180.1:741782-753113 GCA_022179025.1 Porites australiensis
GGTGGATTTCAATTAAGAAATCCAAATCCGGATTTCATGGATTTCCTTTTTACCGTTCGATTGGGAAATCCGAAAAAGGATTTGCAAAACTATTCTCGTGAACAGTGGTCTTCTTTTTGCTAACTATGCGTGCGCGTGCAAGACCGCTGTTCTTAACGACAGTTTTTCAAATCCTTTTTCCGATTTCCCAATCGAACGGTAAAAATGAAAATTCAAAAACAGATATCTCAGCGTTGAAATCCGTTTTCGGATTTCGCGTTCGATTGCAAATCCGAAATCCGGATTTTAAAATATAAATCCAGATTTCCCAATCGAACGCACCCTTACATATAAAATGGTCACTCCAGAACATAAGATTACTGATCATCTACGTGTTTTTTTGTTTTGTTATTGACATTGTGAGGATTTATACCAAGAAATTATTTTCGTGAAACTGCTCACAGACAGGTTTTTAGAAAAAAAAATAATGAATAATGTGTTTTTACAGGCACAGCCTTCGAATCAATTCATCACTGAAAGCTTTAGCCTGAGAATGCAGACGGATTTCCAGTTGTATTTTTCAGTGACGTGAAACTACAACCCAAAATGTTTTGTTTAGTTTGATTATTTTTTTCCTTGCCCATTGCTTCTTGTACTGTCTTCAGTAATATGATCTGTCTAGACATTTTTTCTGAATTTTTCTTTTATTTAGTAAGATTATCTTGCATAGTTCCATGGAAAGTAAAAAAAAAGTGTTAATAAAAGATTTACACTATAAGTATTTTGTTGCTGGGATACTTGGGTATCAGCTCTAGAAGCATAATTTCAAGTGAGGTTAGATATACTCCCACGTAACAACAGAATTGGGAAATAGTTTCCTTATACTCACCTCTGAGGAGCAAATGAAGCAATTACACCCGAATAGCTTCGGCAATCGAAGCACGTACAGTGTAGTTTAGGTGAAATGTTTGAATCTGCACTTATAGTTGGAATATGCAACTTTCTCAGCAACAGGAACTTTCTCTTCAATATCGTTGTCCACGTTCGAAGTAAAAATGTTCAAATCGCCCAGTCATTAGCCTAAGCGTTCCGTTCCCAATTCTGAGATATTTTCCACCTATTTTATAAAAGCCATTGGTTTGATTCTGACTTTTTCTTGAAGGTATTGTTTTCAGGGGAAGGCTCCTGTTGAATCTTGCGTCAGCCCAACTGGTGATAAACGGAGTATGGGTGTAACATATTTCTTCGGCAATTTTGTAGACTTAAACTGTATTCAAACACCTCTCAAGTCCAAAAATTGGCATAAAAAAGATACCCTCGAATTAATCGTATTACTCGTTTATTGTTGGATTAACTGGTTTATTTTTCTTGCTCTTCGCGGCTGACTTTCCTGCGGAAAGTAGTGTTTAAAGCCACTGATCATTTTTATGAAATTGTTATGAGATTTAATTTTTCAAAAATGAGGAAGATGAGAGTTCTGACCTATGTAAGTTATGTTTTTGTCTCCAAGCGCAGTATTGTGGGGTTTCTGGGTTTACAGGCCATTAAAAATGATCTTGGTGATGATTTTTATCGATCGGTACTGGAGCGTTTGTCAACACTTTTGACTCTTGTCGCCAGTCTGTTTTTTGTTTTCAGGTTAAAATTACGTTATTGATACTTTATATGATAACATCTGCAGCTTCGCTTTAGTTGTTGAAATGATTTGCTCTACTATTGCTGAGAAATTGGACCGTGAACTTTTCACGTCAAGGACTTTGTTTACCGTCTTTCAAACCTTCCCGGGCCGGCTTGAACGTGAAGTCACGATGGCCAGAAACATCGGATTTTCATTCGCCAATATCTGCTCTAGTGCTCAGGCCTAAGTTTATGATTCCCTCCTGGACCATAGTATTGGTGTCCACCATCAAGTTAAACACAGATTGTATATGCCTTGCACACCTTGCGAGTAATGCCGGGTCATTACTAGAAAATCTTGCCCACTTTATAGCAGCCAATCAGAGCGCGGCGTACTATTGTAGCCATATAATAATATTCGTTTATACTCTTTACGCACGTTACTGCACGGAATATCCGTGGTCAAAAGGCACGCGTTTTGATTCTCATTCGCCTGGGGAAAAAAGTAATACGCCTGCCGACAATCGGATTCGTCGAACAAATACGAACTTCAATTTCGCGTTACTGGACTTGGGTCATGTCTGTGTCTGAATAGGAAACTTAGTTTTTGGTGGTGGTATCGTGTTGAATTGTGTTAAAAAATGCACATAACTCTGACCTTGGGGCATTTTCCCTGAAAGCTAAACAGCTGCCTGACTTGACTTAACTTACTAGTTTCAGGTTGTCCACAGAAGAAAGAAAGGCTCAACCTCTCGCGGGTTCAGTGTTTACAATCAGGAATCTTGGCACACACGGCTTCCCATCTGCTGTGTTTGATGGTTAATCACGTGGAGCTCCTTAATTTGACGGAAAAGAGAATACGTATCTAGCTGGATTGTGGAAAACGGTGCTGCGCTGAAGTCATTGACGATTATTATTTTCGTCCAAAGAAAGCATGAAAGTTCCATCGATAAAAGTGGATGTGATCTTAATTGGTTTTGCTGCAATTACGATCTACAACTGTACCGTTCTGGTTTTATTCTAAGGTTATAAATACAACAATATCATTGGTAGTAAAATAAAACAAATTAAGACAATTTCCAGTGTTATTTAGAATATGCACTTTCAGTGCACACATAAAAGGAATGAAAAGCAGCTTCATATGCAGTACTTTGAACAGACCAACAAATATAAATATTACTATAAGTAATACTTAACAATTATTCTTTGAGACCGAGGTGAATAGTGACTGATTGATTTACCGAGGCGTGAAGCGGTTAGGTAAATATTCCTAAAGCCACTATTCACCGAGATTGAAAAGAATAATTGTTTTTAATTAGTATATACACACGTAGTGATCTCAACAAAATCAGAGAGGAAACGATTGAAAAGTACGATTTGATCCGTTAATCAAATCGTACTCAAATCGTAATCGAAAGTTTAAAAAATAGATCTTTGCAGAATTTTCACTGAAACATGGCAATTCATGCATACAAGTTTATCACTTCGCAAACAACAGCGTAAAAAAGTTTGAATTGTTTCCTTCCCTGAGAAGAAAAGTAGAGCTTTGTTGTTTTCTGTTGACGTGCCAAGTTTATAGCCAAAAGGGTTTGTTGTGTCGTTCTTCGCATGAAGTGCTGACAAAAATAACGGCTCGGTTGCTCTAGGTTAGTCCTCGTCTTCCTGTATCATTCTTTTTCCTATGTACTTGAAAAGTAGAATTTTTGCAAACATTTGCTTTCAAATTTGTTTGTCATAAATAAACTTTCGATGTTTGGGCCAAATTTTTCTTGTTAGGAAACGCTGAGTTCACGAAACGGCTTCTTCTACACGAATAAACGAGGGTTGTAAACAATCCATCGTGCACAAAACTCAGCTACAGTAAATGGAAAAACGCCTGTTTGAATCCTTCCAAGTCTTTTCTTGCCTTAAAAAAAGTGAACCCTAAAAATGGGAAAAACACCGAGCTCACACATTATATCAACTCGCTCGGAGGTCAATATTGTTGAATTGTCCGAGACAGGGAACCAATCAGATTGCTTAAATCACCAAGATCACTGAGTGTGTATATACTAATTGTAGATATGCTCATGACCTTGAACAAGTATCAAAGAGAATTAGTATAATCAACATAAATTGAACTATTAACGCAAAAATGTTAGGGCTCTAAATTTAGCTGAAAGACATAGTTAACTATACCAACTCGCCAGTTTTTTTACGTTTTCAAGTTATTGAAAGTAAATTTCGAATACGTTTGTGTTATAATGCCGCATTCCTTAGCTGAAGTCACTTAAAAAGGAAACAAAACTGTGGAAATAAGCCAATACGGGCCAAAACGATGTAGTAAACCTATCATACTCTCTGTAATCTAACACAAGCCGGGTGAATTCTTTTGGAGTAAAGCAACAAAATCTCTGGTCACCGGAAGAGGGACATTTGGATCAATATAAATTTTGAGAAACATCTTGCGATCCCATGGTGGCATCAAAAGTCCAACAGTGACGAACATCTCTTGCACTTGACTGCGATTCATTGGCTGTGGCCTCCATTGCTTTAAAGCACCAGAGTCTGGACAGCATCCCCATAACTACAAAACAGTGTATTTTGAGTTACAAATTAAAGTCTCGTCGCTATAACGAATCTTTTTGCGAAAACGTCAACTTCACTGAAACGAAAAACCGCCGGCATTTTTGCGAAATTACACTCATGATGTTGATGTATTAAGTAATTCAGTTGAAGTTCGTGAATGTTCCAGCAAAATTTCGTTGAACGTTACTTTATAAGGATAATCGACAAAATGTTTCAAATTGCATTTTTATTACCCTGTACTTGCAAAACTAATGAGTGCAAATGAAAACTCTTTCCAAAAGTCAGTCAACTGGCCGGGCGGGTCCTTTTGAGAATGAACTTAGCTTTTCTCGTGAATTTTGGCTAAAAACCAATCACTGCCACGCATAATATTTAGGAATAGACTGATCTGCTGGACAGTTCTAATTGAAAGTCTTTTAACAAATGGACGGGTCTGGCAGTTCTGACTAGTGGTAAGCGCCCTTAGTGTCATTGATTGAACCTTATTACCAATCAAAGGCATTTGAAAATAACTTAACGACAACGAACTCGAATTCAACTAAAAAAAAAAAATTCTCTCAGTGAGGACATATAACGCGACGATAGTAACATTTCAACATCAGGCAATTTAACGTGATTAACACAAAGAACCACTTTTTCCTAATAAAACAGTCTTTCCCCTTAAAAGTTGAAAGCCACTGGTATCCTTTGATATACATCAAGTAAACTGTTACTTTCCATCTGACTGGATCCGGAATTTTTTGGGTAAAATAATGAAAATTCAAGTACCAGGAAGTTTATATAATGGACGTCAGTGTACCTTAAAGGAAGGCAAACGCATTTTACTTCGCGCTTAATATTTCAGTCAGCTTTAATTCCGTACACTAAGGTGTACTTAACCGCAGTTATTATTGGCAAATTAATTTGCATACCCCACACAAGCCACACCATCCACAGCAACAAGGTGCGACGCCATGAATTGATAAATCTGCCCGGACTCCAGTCTCCCCAGACATCTCGACACTGCGTAAACAGCGCAGGGGTATGGGTAAGTAGTAGGTGGTGTCATTACATGATGACGCAAGAGAGTAACCTCCTGGCAGTTTCTTTGGATTGCCCCATTGAGCCAAGGACGTACCTGACAAGTACCAATAGAGACAGATTCACCATTTTTTTCGTGGGACCCTGGGGACGAGGTTGGTTATAAATGGAAAATCTGACAGGCATCAAGTGTCAAACGACCAGTTTTTTTAAAGAAAACAAAAACACAAAAAAATTATAACACTGCTAGTGGGAGTCTCCATACTTTGGGATTTTATTATTCGCTTCCTTAATCTATCATGAAGGACTCTGAATTACAACCCAGTTTTTAACTAGATCTCTTCAGCTTGCATGTTTTGTTTTCCGCCCAGTGTAGGTTATACTGTATGATATTCTTAAGGGAAATTCTTTCAGAAATTATGTGAACGTCTGCAAGTGAATTTGAAGAAATTTGTCCAGGGCAAGGGTGACCTACCCTTGAAATAACAATAACATACACGCCAAAGAGGTTAAAACCTAAAGAGAAACAAGAAGACGCCCGAAGGCGTTTACGTGTGTGGGTGTAAGTAAGAATTACCGGTATGCTGAATGGCAATGGAAAGTCGAGTAGTGTATCAACAACAAATGTGTGCAAGAGAGACGGAGACGTTCTGTTAAGGACTAATACACTAGAAGATGAGTTACACACAAGGGTTCCTTTGCTACTCAAAACAAAACTTACATCAATATTACCACTATATATGTTGAGAGTATGGGATAGTTCACTTGCATTCCCTTCACCAATGTCCTCCACATTCAACAATAGCATGTAATGTATCATACTTCCAATAACTAAAGGGCTGCCAGGCTGTGCCCTAGGGAAAGTTTCAGGGAGCCCTTTGCACCTAAGCACTTTAGCTGCGGTGCCCAGGCCTAAAAGATCTAGATGGTCGCCCAAATAATATTTTCAGGGAGCCCTTTGGTCTCCCAAACATTTTAGCTGGGGTGCCCGGGCCTCCAAGTTGGTCGCCCTAAAATAAATCAGTGAGCTGTTAGTTAATTATTTAAAATTAAACAAATTATTTTCTAAACAAGTGAAGCAGAATTTTCTGAATATTTTTTTTCATGAAAACTCACATCCTTTGACCTCCTGAGCGTGCGGACAAAGAGATTTCTTCATGGTTAACATATATACAACAAAAAAGCTTTTGTACATTTGGATCATTTTGCACATTTCTAGCAAGAGCAGTGACAATGATTAACATTATTACATAAGCATGACTGCATTTCTTGGATTAATGTCGATGGTCCAAAGCTCTTTAAAAGCTAAATATAGAAAAAAATGTTTAATAGGGAGTTGTACTTACCTACTGTAAGCTGTGAGGATAAGAAAAGAATCCTTTTGTTTGTCAAAAGGCAAATCCCTCCGCTACGCTGGCTCACTGGTGTGCCAGCGTCATCACAGAATTGTACGTTGGTGTAGTTCATAAATGTGAAGTTATTCAATGCTTGAAAACTTTCACCTTCAAAGATGAGCCCTGCTAAGAGATCTTTGTAACTCATATTACCCTGAGAGAGAAAGCGAGAGGAAGAAACTTGGATTATAAAATTGCCGAGACACACAGGCTAGGCGACCAGTGAGATTATCAAGAAATAAAGGACATAAGAAAGGGAATAAAAGAAGAAAAAAGAAGATAAGGAAACGACTATGGTATTGAATGAGATAATGCCAAACTTGTGGTCATCGATAACTTACAGAAGTGCTGAATTACAAACTAAATTGATAATATAAAATGCTCCTTATGATGATAATTAAACGATGAAGTCGTACTAAATAATCAAGATGGCAGTAAAGAACTTATCACTCCGTGTTTTTTTTTACACATGCAAGAACTTCAACACTAATTTTGTGTAAAAGATTGTACAGTAAATAGTGGGGAAATATGTTATTTCCAAAATCGCATCTTTATTATTACAACTGCTGAAATTAAGTCATCATAGTTTGGTTTAAACAACAGACAAAGTTATTTGCACCAGTGAGCATTCTTATAGCTGCAGTGCTTTGCGAGATGACAAATATGAGTGAATTGCCTAGTATAGATTTAGCCGAGGCTAAAGGTATCACCCACTAATGTAATGATCGACTTCTAACGTAATAATAACCACTAATGTAACAAACACCAACCACTAATTTAATACTAACCATTGAAATGACAAATATCAACCACTAACGCAATAAAACAGTTAACCACTTATGTAATAACATTTTAACCTTTAATGCAACAAAAAAAATACCAAAAACTCAAAGAGAACGGCTGATTGGTTATTAGGATTGTATTAGGATTTATATCATCATATGGCACACGGCAAAAAAAATTCTACGACTTCCAGCTTTGATTTGTTGATGCGACAAAAACGCTCTTCAGCGGCCATCACTCTCGCTTGCTTGGAGATTAGATCGAGAAATAAGGAGGCGGTTAATTCTACACGAAACAGGATTTACTCGCGAGAGGTTTTTTACTTCCTACTTTATCGACGTCGATACTTTTCGTTTCTGAATTGATTTAGTACGTGTTAGCGACGACCGGGAATACGTCTGCTGCAGGCTATACGCGTGTATAAATACACGAAAATTCAAGGGCCTCGATTCCAGAGAAATTACATCATTGCCAAAGATCAAAAAGGTGATTTACATGGCACGTCATTTCAATCATAGCCGAAAATACATCGCATGTTCATGACAAGACCCAATTGCATAAAATGAAAGTTTACAACACCCGACCATCGCAGTTTCGTTAATTAAGATTCTCATTTTTTTCGACCACTCAGTAGTGTTCACTTGTTCCAAAGTATATCAACGCCTTTAAGCAAAAGAATTCGTGGACCGACACGTTTCGGAAAAGTAAGCCTTCTTCGCAAAACATGCGTGGCTTCGATCACGCAACGATTCTTAGCCCCAGTTTCCACGGTCCCCGCAAGGAACGCCTGGCACAATGACTCCCCTTTTGGGTCCTAAATACCACGAAAAACGCGTGGTAGATTATGAGTCTCGCTGCTGACGCAAGCGAGACTAATTAGTAATTTAGGACGCCAGACGTATAGTGGCGCAAAAATACTGCAAAACGTTAACTGTTGTGGCGAAGTTTTGATTTCCAGTTTGAAAGTGACGATGTTGAGTGACCTTGTAAATAACTGCGACTCCCCCTAGTTCTCTACATAGCAGGGCTTTGCCCAAAACGGGCACCAAACATTTTTTCACACTGAGATTATATGCATGAGATGGATACCTTTTCTTTGTAAAGTGGTAGGGCAAAAAGGTAAGATGTTTAAGTTTCTAAAGAAATTGTGGTGTTGCGTCGGAACAGTATTATTTAAAAGGTAAGGGTTTCGAACTCTGGGCAAAGCCTCCACAGCGACTGCAAGCACAAGCGTTAACGGTCACTGTTTCCCTATTTACCATGCATTTGCACACCACCAGATTTACAATCACGATAAATACAACTTACCCTTATGAACGCGCAACAGTTCCACATGTACCTTACCTCGACCTGAATACTGACCAGAAGGACCAAAGAATGACAAAAATTTCGTTCAATTTGCGTCAGCCCATGCTCATTTATGCTATAGATGCATGCGCTTCAGGCTTCCTGTACAAAATGCTTTAATTGAAACAGATGCATTCTAATTCACTGATGAAACTGGATAAAAAGAAAGGATATCTTTCCATGATGGTTTAGTTGTTGCTAAAAAAATCTGTCTTTTGACATCATAGAACAAGTTGGGACACGTCCCAGAAGTAAGAACAGTATTATATTGTGTTGGTCACTGTACATACTCTGTATCAGTGTAGAGAGTCTTTGTTAATGAGCATTTATATAACAATTCAAATGCCACCAAGTAGCTCTTCTCTTTGAGGTTGTTGCATTAATGGCCGAAAGTTATTACATTTACAATGATTAAGTTTTCTATAAAAATAAAAGGTTAAAAAGTCATTACATTGGTGGTTAACTTTTTGTTACATTAGTGGTTGATATTTATAACATTAGTGGTTAGTATTACATCACTGGTCGATTACCACATTATTGAAGGCAAAGCCTTCGTCAATGAACAAACATTGCAATAAAGAAATCCAATTAGTGTTGAGCCTGCAATCAGTTGAGAACAAGAAACTTGCAAGCGGTAAACTTTAAAAGAATTCGTAACCTCAATGGGTCGACCCTGAGCCCTCGATACGGTCATGTGATACTGGTCAGCAGATACCCTGTCTTGACAACTGTCAATTGAATACAACATGGATGTGCAATATCATTTTGCAGGCTCACACTAGCTAGAAGGTGAAACATTTCACATTTGTTTCTCTGTGGTGCAGACGAACGGGAGGGCGGGTGGACGTACTGTCATGTTGACAGCCAAAATTTCTTGGATGGATAGGTAGCCAAATTTTCTTAGATAAGGGGCTCTGTTTGCACGCGCGTGGAGCCCCTGGGGCTGGGAAACACTATTGATGAATCAGCTGTCAGAGTATTCCTGACCTTCAGAGAAACAAACTGGCCCTGTACTGTACGTTGTAGTTGATCAGCGCTTTGTCTAACAACACTTTGCAGGGTTGTACCACTCATGTGCGCAGTGGTTAGTCCAGTCATTATGCCTCTTGAGGCAGGGTCCAACATGCCATCTGAAAAGGCCTGGGGTTGACTCATTACAGGTGGAGCAATTGAGGCTAGAAAGTCCATATCAACTGGAAATTAAATAGAAAATATATGACTTATGCAGCTTAATCAGTGTTAATATATTGTGAATAGTGTGAATATCATGCCAGTTATGTAGTTATTATGGAGTTTAAGCAACCTCTATGGTAACAGCAGTGAAAAGATCATTTAGAATGTAAATTCTCGTTCTCTTAATATTCATATCGATTGTTCCGACTGGCTCAGACATTTGGCCCATCCTCGGAGAACTCTCCTGGAGTTGAGTTACTACAAAACCTAATCCAAGTTCACAATAAAGGGAAATACTGAACAATTTATAGTCTTTTTTAGAGCTTAACTCCTCCTTGAAACTTGAAATTAGGCAGTTTCACGTCATAGGTGTGCAGTCACGGCAAAGAAATGCACCAAAAATGACCAAAAATGGACTGACAGTGCAGATGCAGAGTTGTTGTTTGGTTTATTAAACGTATTACTTTTGGTTTTCTTTCAAACGTCATCGTCGTGTTTGTTTGAACTCCCTATTTGAATACTGAATGTCAAGACTGATGTGAGTCGCGCACCGGGGTATTTCAAGTCTCATATTACCGGGAAGGTTGCAAATCGAATTTCACATCACTATGGGCTGCATGAGGAAACGAGAAAAACGCAGTGCATTTTGTACACACAATTCTAAGCCTTCGCGCTGTATTAAATTTCAAAAGCTAAACCCGATTAAGACGCCGAACTTTTCATGAGCCGAACCTAATACATTGAATTAAGTACATGAAAAGTTAGTCTTAACTGGGCCTATTAATTATACAAAACGATCATATATTGAAATAACTCTTGAAGAACTGATTCACTAAAATCCATGATGAAATAAGCTTTCATATTCCAATCAGATAGCTTATCAAGAACGAATATTTCTCTTGGGATTCGTCGCTCAACGCAACAAACTGAATCATACTATGAAAGATAACCCCTCGCCAAGAAATTTATAATCTGCGTCTAAGGACAGTTTCAAACGTCGTGCTACTGCTTTGCCAAACTCATGATCAGCTGATGGAATTAAATTTAACTTAAGCATGACGTTTGAAGCCAAGTCTCTCTACTGCCGTGGATTAAAAGCACGAGCTGGTTGCAAACAATTCGTCTTACTTGATCCAGTTGTTGCGTGTGGAGGTCCTTCGAAATTTCTGTTCGCCATCTCTTCCAACAGAATTGGAGCGTGAAAAGATACTGCTTTGTCGTCTACCTCGAATTCGTCGCTACTAGGACTTCTCCGTTCCCCTGCAAACTTATCGTAGCTCATCTGAATAGAAAACGCGCCCAATTTACCCCACAAATGTGGAAAGCTTTGATGTTTTTCTAGGAAACTGTTTCATATAATCACGTGGTGTAATTTATTTTAGTTTTGCTGGGGGGGGGGGGGGGGGGTGAAAGGGGGGGTTTTGTTGGGAAAAGGTTTTGGGGGGGGCGG
>BOPM01000180.1:771513-788622 GCA_022179025.1 Porites australiensis
ACAATGTGACCTTCAAATTTCATGACACTGCGACGTACTTACTCTAAGTATTTGTTAGCAGCTACATCAGAGTATTCAAACAGCATAACTGCAATCGATAGCCTTATTTTTACGGTGAATGTCTACCCTCGTCAAAAACGAATATTGTCAATTCCAATGACTAGCGAAATCACTCTGACCTTATACATCTTCCCATCTGTGATCATCTGAAAGAAACATATGCTAAAGCCTGCCGAGTATTCTTCTTTCTCGTACGTTCGTTTGCTAAGCTGGCTTTCTTCTTTTCTCCAAGTTTAGTTTCTGGCTAAGGTTTTAGTTTAAGGCTAAGATTTTCCTAAGAAATTCTCGTTTATTGTCACATCAATTGTCTTAATTTTGACTGGTCCCAACATCCTAAAAAACGTTACTGGATATTTGGTATTTTGTCTTACCCCAAATAATCCACACCAGCCAAAGCAGCACGGAGCTTCACCATGGACTTTTACTTCCCCTTGAAAGCCTGATTTTCCAAACATCTCTACACTGCGCAGACACCGCAGAGGAATAGGCATGTAGAAGGTGATGTCATTATAGGATGCTTTTAGAGAGTACCCTCCTGGCAGCTTACTAGGGTCGCCCCACGGGGCCAAGGACGCACCTGAAATTTGTATTTACATTCTCGTTGATTTGTTAACATGTGTCTTAGATGCACTAAATACTTTTCAAAAGAAGAACTAACATTTGTCAAGCCTTACTCGATAAAACACCATCTTTTTGTCTCTTGGCCCCTGAATTGCAGAATTACAAATGGGGAGCATGTGCAGTTAGTGTGCTTTGCTGCTTAATTCTTTCTCACCTGACATAACAACCTTGCAACATGAATTACTTGCGCAGCTTTAAAAATGTGCATAAAAAATGGACGAAATGACTTGCGCAGTTGTAAAAATGTACATAAACAATGAGCGAAATAGACTGTGTAAAATCATCTGTTAAGAGTCATGGCTAATTAAGTAACGCGGTCGAACATTTTACTTCCTAAATTACTTTTGATCCCCTTACCCCCTTCGGAGTATAATTTCTTTCTTTCCTAGATAGCAACTGAATTGAAAACGTTAATTGGCCACCGTGAAAGCGCCCTACGTCTTTAAACCCTTGACTGCTTTGGCTTACTTTCTCAGATCATTAGATAAAATCAAATCAAATTTTCATGAACTAGTTCACCTTCGAATTTTTCAACTTTAAGTCCCACTAATAGAATAAGAAGTTAAGTTAGTTCCTGTGGCATAATTGTCGTTGTATTTGGTTTAATTTTTCTCTCGAGTGTCTCTAAACTAAGTTACACTTACTAGCTTCACCAAACTGGGACAAGAAAAGAAGTCTCTTGTTGGTCAGGCGGCATATCCCACCGCTACGCTGGCTTTGTGGTTTACCTCTTTCATCACAGAACTCAAGTCTAGAGTAGGTAATAAATTTGAAGCTGTTTACTTCTTGAAAGGTTTCCTCTTCGTAGATTAGCCCTGTTAAAAGATTTTCGTAGCCCAGGATCTCCTAAAAAACATAAGATTGAAGAACTATTATTGTTATTAATATTAATATTATTATTATTGTTATTGTCTCGTCTATCATAGTCTTTGCTGGTGTTCTTTTTGTGCATTAGCCGGGCGCAAACGATGCACCTGGAGCATCAGTCGCTCAAGTCAATTTTCTGTTCATACACCAAGCACCTTTCTGAGGATTCGCGCAGACCCCAGTATGCAGATCTTTTGAATCTCTGTCACAGTAGCTCTCTCGTATACTTTCTTGATGTTTTCTACCATCCCTTTCTTTCCGTTTTATTATTATTATTATTATTATTATTTTTATTATTATCTTTCACAGTCATTAAAACGGAAAGTTCTCTTTGGCAGCGGACCACGTCCCGTGGCTTAGTGGTCCTTAGTTGCCTGCGTTCCCTCTACTTAACATTGGTGTGAGTTATCCCATGTCTGATACTCTTCTATGGACCCTTGCTGTTACCAAGAGGCATTCTTTCTGTAGCAGCTCTAGTTTCTTGGTTACGTCAATCCCCTGTAACCATTTCCTCTGTCTCCTCAGGCTGGTTGACACTATTCCAAGGCGCAAATAATCACAGGCACAATAGTGACTTCCTTACACTTCCAGATCATTTTTTGAGCTCCCCTGCATGACTTCTTGACTGATTATTATTATTATTATTATTATTATTGTTATTACTATTTCGTATAGTAAATATTGGTACTAGAGTTCCTTTCATAAATTTTTCTGTCTATAAAGTCGTGCAATGACCTCAGACAGAAGGTACCTTTCGCAGGACATTAGCTGTAGTAAACAGTACTGATTTCTGCAACGTCGAGACAAGCACTTTTATCCCGAGACTTTCAAGGTGGCGATACAGATTCTTAGTGGAACCAAGGGCACCTATTACCACAAGAACCACTTCGAATTCTGTCCACATGTTCCATACTAGAGCAATTTCTATACTCTTAGTTCCGAATAGTTAGAAGCCCATACTTCCTGCTGAGACACCAGTGAAGATAAGAGCATACATTATCGTGATTCCTCTTGTAATCTTTTTGTGCTGGCATCTTGCAGCCACTAATACGATTTGGGTTGCATTATCTACTGTCTCAGCTCGCGACATAACCTACACCGATCCGACTCTGCGTTTAAGGCTTGGTCTTGAGCGGCTATCAATAGACTCTTTGTTTCGCGCTTTGATAACCAGTCACAGGATTTTTCTTTCTTCAACGTTTTAGTATCCCAACAGTAGTATTGGCTTCCCTTAAGGGAACATTCGCTACATCGATCCTTCTCCTATACTCCTCCTTCCTTCGATGTTCTCCTCTACAACTGAGATTACTGTAGCGAAGCTCTCGTTAATATTAATTTTATAGTTTGCTCAAACAAAATATAAAATTGTGTAATGCTAAGCTTTGAAGGCAACGACAACGGTGAAAAACGACAAGAGCCATAATAGGACAGAGAGGGAGTCTCCCAGTCACGCCTTTGGGATATCTTAATTTCAAAAAAGTTAGTTTTAGAACTATGCGGACCATGCGGAAACAGTTTCCGGTTAACTGGTTGACTTCCGGAAGATTCAGCGCGCCAAAGCGAGGCGGGGTCAATAAATGAAAAAAAAAATGGCTGCCTGAGGGACGATGTGGAGGGTGTGTACTTGATAAATTGTCCTTCTTCAACGAAAAACCTACCATAACTGGTTAAAACGCCCTTAGACTCTCTCTCTCTGTCCTATTATGGCTCTTGAAAACGACAATGGGTCTAACTAGCAAAAAAACAACTTTGCAACTGCAGCAATTTTTTTCAACATTTCTTTGCCGTTTTTTGGATGGCTACATGGTGAAACTTCCAGAAACTTCCTAGTTACACATTTTATGGAGGATTGATGTCGTACGTGTTCTAGTTTCACCTTTTTTTTCACTGCCGCTCATTTCAAACTTGAGGGCCTCTTTTTCTCTCTCTTTCTCTTTCTCTATATTCCAAATTTGTGGACATGACAATTAATTTAAGCTTAATACGTTAGACAAAACAGGTACAGAAACAATTTCCGCTTTCCGTTTCGTCTTTATTGACTCTTTAATTGTCTCTACTTCACAAGTCGCGGGTGACCATGCGAATTCCCGCCAAAAAAAAACTCGAGTTGCATTTGGGTTGCCATATCTGTTCATTGACTTACTGACGGGCGTATGGTCACGTGAAAACAAATCACTACCAAAATTTCTCGTATGCATAGATACTAACCAATTTTACACAATGCGAAAGCTCCGTGATCAATGGCTTTTACAGTGGAACCTCGATTTAACGAAGTGCCAAGGGACTGGGGAGATTTGTTCCTTAAATCGAGGGTTCGATTTACCCCCGAGGGTAACCAAAATGTTCGTTATATCGAGGTATATTTAACAATTAATTTAAAAAACCGAACATTTCCTGTAATAACATTTCAGTACCGAGCTATAAATAGCTATAGCACTAGGAACTCAAGAACAGGCAAACAAAACTGCTTAAAACTACTGTACACATAAATTTTTTCCTCGTTGGTCTGTCTGTCATTCATCTCTTATGACACGTTGACATTTTACATTTGGGCTTGTGCATTGTGTTTGTTATAATAAGGATTTCGTTAAATCTAGGTTCTGTTCCATACATTTTACTGTAATTTTGAAAATATTTCGTTGTACTGAGGACTTGGTTATTTAGGGGTTTGTTAAATGGAGGTTCCACTACTGTATGTATTATTTCAGAAGCTCTTCTTTACTGCTTGCAATTTTTAGGTCCAACGACCTATGCTCACTGACAACACACTTTTCTACCCCAGTTGGACCCCTCCCCCTAACTTTCAAGGTGTGTACAAACGCAACACATTAGCTCCAGGATGGATCAAACCATATTGTACCAAAAGTTGCCTTGTATAACTGTCCATCTCCTCAAGTTCTGCCTTGTAAGCCCGCACTACACCTCACCACTGCTAATCAAGAAGTGAACCTGGGGCGTTATATGTGAAGAAGTTACTTCAGCGCCAGTACTTTTCTTAGTATGTGGGCTGTTTGACATTATGATAAGCTCCCGCAATGGTTTATTTAGAGTGTTGCTGAAGACCTGAGATACCAGCCAAAGTGGCAGTTCAAAGTGAAGATTATTAAAATCTAAAAGTTTTTATTTGCGATGATGATAACTCCTCCCGGTTAAAATTAATCAAGGTGTTGGTCTTAAAACTCGCCTCAGTCCCTTCATGAAAGCCGAAATTGTTCCTTTTTTTCTTGCAACGTGACCCAGCGCGGTCAGTCAGGTCGAATTTTGACGTCGTTTTTAAACAGTAATACTCTCTTTCCCAGGCAAAAGTCCACTTTTTCAACTCCAATCGACTTCCAAGTTTACTAAGATTCATGGAACTAGGCTCAGTAGCAAAAGTAACACATTAAACGAAGAAGGTAGCAAAAGATGAATCTCAAGGGTATTTCAGATGCTTCCTGGCGGATTCCTCGGTAGTATAGAGGTAAGTATCCCCGCCTGTCACGCGGGAGACCGGGGTTCGATTCCCGCCGGGGAGAATTTTTATTTTACTTTCTTCAGTATAGCGTGCGACTGAAGTCCCGAACTGAAATAAGATATTTCGTGCGTGTCTGTTTGTAACGTTCCCCCGCGAATGGCACACAAAAAAAGAGCATAGAGGAAACTATTCGAGGCAATTCTAACGTATTTGGAAATATTCAGTCAGTGAAGAACTTAAACATACGAATTGACTGACCCTGTTTTGAGCAAACTGCCGTGCTTGTATTTCACGTTGAAGCCTGACTGCACTTTGCCTCAGAGTGTTCTGCAGGTTTGCACCACTTAAAGTGTGTTGAAAGATTAATCCAGTCATCAGAGTTCTGGAGTCTTCATCTAACATGTCATCTGTGAAGGCCTGGGGTTGATTCACGACAGGTAGGGAAATTGTCGTTAAGGAATTCGTGTTGGCTGCATTTTCAAAGAAAACGAAGTAACAAATTACTAATTAAAAGGAAACTTTAATTAAAAGGATGTTTTCAAGGGAATTTTTCTTTAATGAATGAAACATATAATTTATTTTCGGCTAAGCAACTACAACATACCGTAAAATTCCGAAAATAAGCCCCGGGGCTTATATTTTTCAAAGGCCCTTTTTGAAGGGCTTATTTTTGGAGGGGCTTATATTCGGAGGGGCTTATCTACGGAGGGAAATTTGCGTTTCAAAATCGATTGGGCTAGCCTCATAGTTGGAATGAAATTTACCGTTTTTTCTTTGTTTTGTTTTGTATTTGAGGGCAATTTCCAAGTACAAGCCCCCGGCGGGGCTTATATTCGGAGGGGCGATTTAACGGAGGGTTTTTTGCGTTACGAGTTTGGGGGACTTATATTTGGAGGGGCTTATGCATGGAGGGGCTTATTCTCGGAATTTTACGGTAATCTGTTTCCAGCGTCACAATCAGCACTATATTGTCCGAATCACAGTACAGAGACTGAACTGCTAAGAGTCACCAATGAAATTCTTCTTAATAGACTTTAAGGTCCAACGACGGGGACGGTAACAAGAACGTCAAAAAGAACAATAGGTTTAAAGCGCAAAACAACAAGTCTGCACGTGTATCATGCTTTTTTGTACATTTCTTTGCCCGTTTTTGCAAAAAATTGATCTTAAGGAAGCACACAGTACTCACTTGATAGCGCTAAACTGTTCGATCGTGCCGAATCTCTGCGAAGTCGAGAAAAACAGAACCAAGTATCATTGGTATACTACTTCATTGTAAGCAGTCCGTGAATTGAAAGGGAAAATAAGCTCTGTCATATTCCAAAAATATGCTCGAACACAAACAGTTTTGAAAATGGCTTTCACAGGATCTAACTCGTACTGGTGCCTAAGTCCGTTGCGAAAAAGCCGGACGAGAAAACGGTCGTGTTTATCGTTGCCGTGAAATAAATATAAGAAGGAATCAAGCCGAATTCCGATAACGAGTTCCTTTGCCAGAATTTTACTTTCGTCATGAAACTCATTGTAGCCTATGTACAGACCCCCCTCCCCTCAGGAAAAATCGATTGGAATGTGGCATGCCTCAGGGTTCCTGTCTAGGTCCCATTCTATTTATGCTGTGCAGTGTCGGCTCTTTGTTAAAACCTATCTCTCTGGAGTTCATTGTTATGCAGACGATACACAGGTTTACATTTCTTTCAGTCCTAATCTTACGTTGGACCAGCTTTCGCACGGAAAATTGTTTATCGGCTCTTGATATCGGATATTTGTTTGTGGATGTTTAATGAACAATCTTAAATTGAGCACGGTGACGACAAAAACTGGATTTCTTATTATTGGCACAACAGCTGGAAAAGGTTGAAATCACGAGAATCCGCCTGGGTAACGCAGACATTCATCTACCCTGTAATCATCCCGTTCCCACTGCAAGGAATCTCGGTTCATAGTTTCACTCTTGACTAGTGTCCATGTCAAAGTATATTACAAACATCTGCGGTTCTAATTCTTCATTTTTCTATTTTTACAACATACGACGCATCAGGAACGAACGTCAACGGAGACATTCATGCATTTCAGGCAGTACTCGTATCCAGTCGTCTTGACTACTGCAACAGCTTATTATATTCTGCCTTATTATAGAGTGACACTGGTTACCAATAAGATTTAGAATTAGTTTAAAATTCTTTTGATTACTTTTAAGGATCTTCATGGTTTAGCCCCGTCTTTAATATCAATTCCTATTTCTTTTAGGCGTCCATCGAAATATAATCTTAGAAATTTAAATGACAATGTTTCACTTAGTTTTCCCAGTTTCATAACCAAATCAACACTTGCCGACAGGTTCTTTACTTGGGCTGCTCTGAAATGCTTTCTCATTCGATGTCAAATGCGCCAAGTGTTTTGATGTTTTTAAAGTAACGCTTAAAACACTTATTTAGTTCAGCATATATTTTTATCATCATAACTTAGCATCTATCTTGTTTCGTGTTAGTATGTAACATTTTTATCATTGTAATATTTTATTGTGTATCTTTTAATTTAAAATTTTATTTTTATCTATTTAAATCTTAGACCTTACTTTCTACCTGACTGTCATGCGCATTTTTATGGACAATTTCGCGCTATAAATGTATTATTATTAGGTGAAATTCGAAAACTGGCAAGATGTCATGGTCAGTGGCGGCATCGATTGTCATGGAAACGTTCTACCCTAAACGCTTAAATAAAGAGTTATACTTAACAGTGAAGTCCAGATGTACACGTTTTAATAATCTCAAGGGCAATGGAATATCGAATTTTTATTATTGGTATTAGATTTTCCATTAAAAAGAGTAAAAACTGTTCAGCGACAACGGCCGGGAAAGATTCGAAGATCATGACGATGGAAAGCTCGACTGAAATTAGCTCCAATTGATCAAAGCAACGATCCAGACGTATTTATTTATTAATCGTACACGTAGAGCTCGTCATTCTGCACTGAATAGCACCGAATGTTTAAAGTCTGTGCCGTTTAAACATGGATTATAAAGCTTCGATATTCATGATTGAATCTTCCTTGAGCTACAAGTTGAACTACAGAGAAGTCGCGTCAGCATTATTCTGCTAGGAAATACTACTAGAAATAGCAATTTCGGTTATGTTTGTTGAGGTAAATAACTGTTTTTTACATATGGTTGTGCATTATCTATCAACTTATCAGTGTTTTTAAGCGCAAACGCATAGGCCCAGCATTGGATCCAAGGTGAGCCTGTGTCTCACGGAAAAAAGGGTAGAATAAAAATATCATATTTTGATTTAGGGGAAATTTTACGCCTCTACATACTTATCCGGCTACCACTGCTGGGACCAGCCATATCTTCAAGCTGAATGACTTCTTCAAAGTCTTCTACGGAGCCTGTGTAACCTTTGTTAGTATTTTTTACGCTTTTGTTATGCATTTAACGCGGCATATACTTTCTTGGTCGTCCTTTTTAATATTTTCTGGTTTTGCATAAATTGGCCCTCTCTCGGTTTCTTGGAACTTATAAGCATAATATTTGCTTTTCCATGACGTCGAATTTCTCAGAAAAAGGCAAGTGATAAAACACATGCCCTCATAGCGCACGTGATAAACGCCACGATAGCTCCGCGCGATAAAAAATTAAACGACTTAAACAATGGTTTACAAGCAACTACACCTTTTAGGAGGATATGAGTGAGACCTAAGGCCCATTTTTCGAAACTTCCATTTACTATACGGGCCCGAAAAAGCCATTAATATATTTTAAATTCAAAACTCTCAAGAAATGTAGCGCTGGCTCTATACCCCGAACCAGTTCATTTGGGTTTTCCTAAACTTTCAAAGCTACTAATTTCACCTCGTTATTAATCCAATTAGCTTTATTGTTTCGGTAATGGCATAGAGTTTCATATAAACGAGCCCCGGTACATAAAAGTGCTTTGTGGCATAACTTTGTCCACCACACATTGGTTGCCAATTTTAGAACTCAAGGGTAATCCGAATAAATGTGCTAATGGGTTTTCAAAAAATGGACGGACACAGCTGTATGGTGGCGACACAGCCGGTGGTGACGACAAAGCCGCCTAAGTTGCGAAACCGAGTCATTAAAATTGAGTCTGACCAGCGGACGTAAGGACCATTTTAAACAAGTAAGGTATATACGAGGGGAGGGGACGGGAGATAGAAGGCAGGGATAAAAAAATGAGATTTTTGAAACTCCTTTTTTTGACAAGGTGGAAGAGAGAAAGAGGGATAGAGAGAGAATAAGAAACGCGTGTGAAGTTTGTTTTCCCTTGCCGTCTTTCCCTACAACCAGCCCTTACTGCTCATTTTTTCTGACTTTTCTTTGCACCCAGCTAGATCAGGCTACATGTCTTTAATTACTAGAACTCTATAAAAACAGCACTTATTCAGCGCACTAAACTTATGATACTGGCAAAGGAAATAACTGTTTTATAATATACTAAAACAGTGAGATAATTGAGCAAAAAAATGATAATTTTTAACTCGTTTGCTATTATAAGCCCGATAAGGCCCTCTCTACATGTTTGACACAGGTCTGCCGGAAATGATCAAGGAAAACGTCAGAGAATTTTACTTTCAGTTTGAGTCAGGGAAATTTAAGTCTTTGAAAAAAGTCAGGGAAAAGTGAAATTTTAAGAGTACGTATTTATTATTTTTCCCGTCTACTTTTGTTGTTTTCTAAAATTCTAAATTATTTCGTACATTTTACGGTCATGAATCATGTTATATTGGTAGAATATGATCGTTCACGAAATTGAACGACAAGCTGATTTTGGATTTTCAAGAAAACCAATCCTTTTGGCACGTTGTGGTTAAAAGGATCTACAGGTGTCATTTCATGTACACTGAACGTGACTTGCTGAAAGCATAAATATATGGGTGGAGAAGGTAGCTGTGAGGGAAGGGTCGAGTCCATAATCAGGATTGATTTGTTGAATTGTTTTAAATTAAGTTGGTAAAGGAAATTTTACAATTGGTTAGGAAAATGTAAGGGAAAAGTCAATGAATTTCAGAAACCTCTGGCTTTGTGTAGCATCCATGCTCTAGCTTTTACTGGAATGAATTGGATTGATCTTGACGAACTGTTTCAAAGCTTAACTAAAAACCAAACGAATTTTAATTAGCACTGCTATAGTATGTTTGGTTGAGCTAGTTTATTCCTGTTATAAGCGCCCCCACCCCACCCCCGATATCTTCGTTTATAAACCCTGTAAACACCTTTCGACGATGTATAAGCTCAGGGCTCATGTGAGCTGCAGTTCAAGGTATTTACATGCAAAAAAAGGAGAAAATTCGCTACTGTTCTCCCCACTGAATCCGCCACTAGCGCATCAGGAAATCAGGAGTCTTCTTTTCAAACGAGACGGGGCAGTGACACATTTGTAGCCTTCTTTGCACGATTTCTGCCCTAAATCGGCATTAGGTGCGTTATCCGGTAAGCACATTGTTCCGGGGCCATCGCACGTCATTCTACAGCACTTCAGGCCCCTTGCATCGCAACTGGTTTCTTCTATGAGGAGGTCATGATTAGGTTTACATTGAGGCACCTGACAGGACGAAAGAGCTCCTCCTTCATCACACTCGCAGTTTGAACAACCTATATACAGAAATAACTCGTTCAGTTTTCGTCTGAAATTATTCACTTTTACTTCATTTTTTTTTTCATGAACGTAGCATTAAGGATGGATTCCCTTGAAGCACTGATTAGCGTATAGCCGACGGCTTTTCCTGTTGGAAAATATTTCGTTTTTAAGCTCAAAAGCTGCAGAAAATTCCAGCCGGTAAATGCGACAACTATGCTGCAAATAAATCCGCAGAAAATGTTTTAATTTATAAGGTGGAAGCGCTTTTGAGATAAGCCTTTTGCAGGGGGCTTGCTAGAAACATCCCAAGTGGAGTTATTATGCTTGTAAAACTACTGTTAGCAAGTTAAAGTCAACGAAACAAGCGTGCTTCAGGCCAGTGAGGCTAATACAGCCAAAGCAAGTTCCATTTGAGTCAGTATCAAAAAACAATAGAATTTGCTACATTCGCCACTCCCCCTGGGGATGATAATACTCCATTTGAAAGGTTACCCCCAGCATGCATTAAGATTTGGGTACCCCAGTGGGTGGATTTTAGAGGGAAGGTGGAGCAAACTTTCTTGTCTTACGGGACAAGGCGATGTTAAGTTTTGCCAGCGTTATCAACGCTTATAAGAAAAATCAACGCAGTATACTAAAGTTTAGTATAGAATAGTACCTTATTTAACTAACCAAGCATTTCTTTCATTTTTTCACTCACCTTTTACAGTTAGAGTGGTTTGAAGCAACAGAACCGAACAAAATAGAGATTTGGCTAACATATTTCACTCCGATGGGTTACCAAAGCTGAGCATAAAAAGGGAAAAGAAAGATCAAAACTAATTAATGATTAATTCTACTGTAGGCCCGAAATATAAAACGACGTCAAACATAGATCTAAAGAAATCATTTTTATCTAATAGTACCAGCAAATAGACTTCAAAACATGTTTTTTTTTTCTTAAGACTGGTAATTCATTTTATTTTTGTCTCAATCTCCACGTGATAACCACGCTTTAGAACCTTTGTTTGACCACTCTCTCGTTCTTAACACCAGTCCCTACGCAATTATATGAGCTGTTTTGTAGTCCAACCAGCTAGGCCCTAGTATGTCCTCACTGGATCCTCAACTATGCCTTATTAGTAACGATACTTAATTGGCTATCAGTATTAAAGCTAAACTTGATGTTTAAGGTCGGGCTGTAATACGGCAATAATCCAACAAAAAATAAGCTGAGTCACAGCTTGTACACGGGCCTTTTTCTTAAACAGATTCGGAAGATAAATCTTAGCAGTACGGTTGGTGTTTGGAATACTTGAACCACTTCTAACGACCACCAATCTACGATGGGTACTATTTCGGTCTTGGGGAATGAGCACTTTTGTTAGTTTTAACTTCCCTAAAACGATCATCTACCTCTGTATCTACCTGGGGCAGCCGCTGTGAAGCGGTTCGACTGCGGCCCTCAGTTTATTACACAGTGGAACCTCGATATAAGGAAAGGCCAAGAACTGACGATATTTGTTTGCTATAACGAGATTTCCTTTTATCGAGGTTCTATTCATATATTTTACTATTTCTCGGGTAAAAGAATATCGAGGACTTCGTAAACTAGAGGTTCGTTATATCGAGGTTTCACTGTATTCTAGTCCGTTCCTTTGCTGGGAATCAAAGCTTATTTGGACGAGCCGATGCTCTTCTGAGTTCGATCGATCACTAAGAAGGGGAAATGTCTTAAGTTGCAAACACATGATACATTCTAGCGACAATTATATGACCAGCCTTCGTATCCAAAACTAAGATAATTGGTAGACTAAACAGGTTCGATTATGTAAATAAGCATCTGTACTACCTTACCTTGAATGAAGCACGTAATTCAGTTTATCAGTAAAATGCAGACACTTAGAGAACTGACTTGAACGGAAAGCAATATATTTTTGTCTTCCAAAGATGAATCTTCCCATACATCTATTCGATGAGTGGACGCTTGTTCTTTTAAGATTAATTTAAACAGGTCACATGAATGTTTCTGACTCGGTTGGAAGAATACCTGTTTTTTAGCAGGTATTTACCAGGGAAGGGTCTTCTCAAATCAGTCTCCTAGAAATTTTCTTTAAAAAAGATTTTTTTTTCAGGGTTCAAATTTATTTAGTTAGTTAAAATTTCTAATAAAATTTAACCTGGTTAGGTGATGGCGTCTAATGTAACAAAAGCAAAAGATTCTTTGTTTCATTAACACAGAGATACCGCGGTCAACACTGCTACACGGCGGTCAATTATCTTTGGTGAATGCAAGCTCGTTCAAGAGTTTCAGTGCTAGGAGACCAACTGTCATAAGTTTAACCGATACTTTTAGAGATAACTTATGTGCAAAGTGAAGATATCAGGGAAATTTTTGTGTCTTAAGACTTTCTTTGTTAGGAAGCATTTCCGTATGGTCATCCAGCAAAGAAAATGGCGAAACGAGTCATGGATTCAGGAGGGAACGAGGCGGCGCCCTTTCACCTCCCCAATCCCTTGCTAGACTCGCTTCCCCCAACGATTATTTGTATTATTTGCGCGCGTTCCTACCAAGGACAATGGTCCCAGGCTAAAAACAAGTCAAAAGACTGAAAGATCAGTTTCAATATCAACAGCTCATTGGTGTCATTTCGGAAATTGGAAGCTGGAACTCGATCAGAAGTCTGAAGTCGGAAGTGGCCCTTCTCGGCCACAGTATCCTCTTGACCACCTAGTGCTGTTAATATAGCTCTTTATTAGCCTTTAGCCTGCTCATACTATAACCTATGTGTCTGTGTCTTTTTAAAAATTCTTTGGTGAGTTTGGAAGTGCCTGGAATTTGCATTAGCGCGAAGATGGTCCGCTGTTGAGGCCTCAAATGTAATAAATGATCCTAAATGTAATAAAGGTCCTAAGTGTAATAACTTTTGGCCCTAAATGTAATAAAGGGTCTAATTATATGTGTAATAGGTTTTAGCCCTAAATATAATGGAAGTCTTAGCAGTATACATGTATGTAGTATAACAGCCCCAAACATGATAAAGTGCCTTACTGAAACATGCGACGGTCTGATGCGATATAGCCAGCTGGCGATTCACTTTCTTCGCCCTGTTGTAGTCTTCATGGATATTCATTAACTTAGAAAGCGGCTAGAGCGCTCAAGAAGTAGGAGAAACACTTATAAATTAACTACGTCTCGATCATGTTTCCTACTACACATCCCTACATCGTGAAACGCGAGTTAATAACAAATGAAATCTACACAAAAGTTTTCAAAATACAGCAGTAATTTAGCAGTTGAAGGAAGTATGAATGTTCATTAGAAACAATCGTAGTAAATTAACCACTTTTGCCTATGGGGTTTTTTAATGTTGCGCCAAAACAATAATGTTTTTTTTTTTTTTATCATATTCCAAAAGAGTATGTCGGTCGGTCCATACAGAATGCTGTGAACACCGTAAGTTATATAATGGTGGTTGTGATGATAATGGTGGTCCAACCAGTTAACTTCCAAATGAAGTACTCGACAAAATAATAGACTTCGCGTTAACTGGAACTGACATAAGTATTGTCACCTATAATTTCCTTTGCCAGCTTGGTGAACCCTTCAAATAAATTAAATAAATATTTAAATTTTAATTTGTCGGCTATCACGAATAAGCTACTGCATCGCGACGCTGCGCGAAATGGCTGTTTCAGCTTGCGCAAGTTAAGCAAAGAATTTGTTCCATACAGTGGATTTGTGCTGGCTCTTAGAGAGATAATAGCCAGCCCTAGATGGATAAATGCGTGGGTTGAGCTGTTGTTTGCTGAGGTTGGAACTTGGTTTTATGTTACCAGTGTATGGTGGAAAGAAGGACGAAGGAGCAATTAAAGTACACTTACTTGCACCTATTTGTTAACAGACAAAGTAAAAACAGTTTAGCTGATGTTGTGTTATTGACCATGTGTGTTTTTTGGTTCAATCCAATAGATAGATAAATAGATAGATAATCTTTATTTATCCACGGTACAAAATTCGTCAGCTTTAAAAATGCCTAATACTAATATAATAAAAATATTTAAATAAAAAAGCTGCTTTCCACGAATGCCGTGCCTTACAGTTCTTTGAGTAATCGTTTAAATTGCCCAGGGGACTCTGCTTCCCTTAAGTTACAAGGAAGACTGTTCCAGAGAATGGCGCCACTATAGCTGACGCTGTTTTTGTAATAGTTTGTGCGCGGTAATGAAACATTGAGTTTATTTTCAGAGTCCCTTAGGTTATATGCGACTTCTCGCCTTTCAAATTTAGAACTAAGATAGTTTGGAGCCAACCCGTGCAGAGACCTGTAAACCATCGTATGTATCGTATGTATCGTAGCTCTTTGAATTTGTTGCTGGCAAGCTAGGTTTTTCCATCCTAGAAGTTTGAAAAGGTGACCAGCATCTACGTCATAGCTTGAGTAGGTCAGAACACGGGCTGCTCTGTTTTGTAGCTTTTGAACCGTATCTTGTAAAGTTATCCCACAGCTTCCCCAAACAATGTTGCAATAATCAAAGTGTGGCTGTATTAAAGCTTGATATATTAGTTGTAAGGTCGCCTGAGGGACAAGGTGCCTTATTCGTTTTATGGCCCCAATACCAGAAGCGACTTTCTTTGTTACTTTCTCGATATGGCCACTCCAATCAAGTCTGTCATCGATGGTCACTCCAAGTGATTTTGCAGTAGTGACCAGGCTAACTTGAAAATCATTAATTGCAAATGTCGGGGACTCTGTGAGAGTACTTAGCCTCTGCCTAGATCCGATAAGCATAAATTCGGTTTTAGTCATATTTAGAGTAAGTTTGTTTGCTCTCAGCCAATTGTGAACATTTTCTAAATCTTGATTTAGATGCAACTGAATATTGTCTGCATTATCACCTGCGTATGTAAGGTGGGTGTCATCAGCGTACATCCTCGGCTCACAATTTGAAAGACAGTTTGGAAGATCGTTGATGTATAACAGAAATAGTAGTGGACCTAAAATCGTCCCATGGGGAACACCACAACTTAATAAACAGCTTTGAGAGAGCGATCCGTTGATGGAGCACATTTTAGTACGATTCTCAAAATATGACTTATACCATTGGTGCGCGTTACCATGTATGCCGTAATTGCTTAATTTTGATAAAAGGATCTCATGGTCAACTGTGTCGAAGGACTCTTTGAGATCTAAGAAAACAAAGGCGTTGATTTTACCGCGGTCAATATTGTACGCCCAAGTGTCCGTGGCCTCAAGGAGAGCCGTGACAGTTGAGTGAATAGCACGAAAGCCTGATTGATATTTACAGATTATATTGTGCTCTTCTAGGTAGGCATATAACAGATCACAGACGATTCTTTCAAAGACCTTGACCATAGCTGAGATCACCGAAAGTGGACGATAATTATTTAAGTCGTCCCGATCGCCTTGTTTAAAAAGTGGGGTGACCTTTGCGCATTTCCAGTCATCCGGAATATGCCTTGACTTACTGACTGGTTAAAAACATCACGGATAGGTATGCAAATGAGATCTGCACATTCCCGAATGAGCCTAGCAGATATCTTGTCAAGGCCAGCTGCCTTTGACTTATTTACACGATTCAAAAGTCAGAGAACTTTATTTGCACTGGTCGGATGGAGCTGAAACCGTTTATCTGTGCCTGTGAGGTACTTTTGATAACCATCACTATTTGAGGAATCAATATTGCTGGAAAGTTCTGGACCGATAGTAGCAAAGTGATTGTTAAATTGGTTCGACAGCACAGTTGGATTTGTTATTGATACTCCATTTACTTTCAGAAATACCACCGATTTTTTCCCAGATTTTCGCAAAGTAAGTTCATTGATAGGCTGCCAGGTCTTTTTAGAATCGCCCGTATACTTGTTAAAACTATTTTGATAATAGGCTTGCTTGGCTAATCTGGTTTCGCTATTTACTATATTGCGTTGTTTTTTAAAAAGTGACCAGTCATTTGAATCATTCGATTTACTTGCTTTATTCTTGAGAATATACCAATCATGCATTCGTTTCTTAAGCTCAGATGTAATCCATGGGGAACTACGCGTGCGAACGCGCATTGTTCTCAAGGGAGCATGCTTGTTAACAATAGATAGCAACGAGCATTTCCATTGTAACCACATTTCATTGGGATCTATTGAATTGTATATGTATGTGTATATGGATGAAGTTACAGTTTCTGGAGAAAATTTGCTATAATAAACGAGGCTCTTTTGTTTTGTTACATAAGTTTTAAGATACGTCAGTCCTTTTTGACATTAAAGAGTTCTTAAAAAATTTGCTTCATATCATGGACCTCTGTTTTCAAGTTGTCGTTAAAGATGTATTATTGATAACAATGCTAACCGTTAAAACCTATTTACAAATAATCAGTATTCGGTCAAACGACTAATTACAATTCACTTCGATTAAACATTCTTTTCAGTTAATAATGACAATAAAAATAACAGTGATAATGATAGCAATAATAATAATAAGTTGTTACTCAAATGGCTATATAGG
>BOPM01000181.1:7098-23801 GCA_022179025.1 Porites australiensis
TATCATTTTCGCATAAATTATGACCTAAATTTGGAAACCGCTGAATTTCTCGAATTGGGTCTTTGCGATTTTGGTGAATCTCTGTTCAGCGCAAGGCACTAATGCGCACTATGTGCAGCCGAGAGATTTTCCCAAAAAAATGCCGGCAACAGCCGATTTTCGACTCAGACCTCAAAGGGGCGTGGCATTATAACCACGTGACATTTACTCCGATCGCCAAAAATTTTGTTATATTGCAGATTGATCTATATGTTATCCATTCTATGTGTTAGACTTACGATAAAAGTAAAGGTGGGGATACCAGAGAGCTTCAAAGTAGGATGGTAACCCCCCCAAAAAACTGGGTCGAGTCACCTTAACAACAAAGGACAATTTGCACCCAGTCTTGTTTTAAAGCCATTTATTGGCAATTGCTACTAGTAGAACAAATTCGCGTGAAAGTCATGGCTTTTGTATACCTAAAATATAAACAAAATTCATCTGGCAATACCCTGTTTAGGACAGACTTTCACGAAATTATACACCCTGTTTTAGCCCAGAGGGGTCAAAACCCATACCCTGTCCAGCGGCACCACGTATAGGCCATATAAGGGAGTGCTCCTCGGGATGCCACATGCAATTAATCAAAGTATTCTTCGCCCGTTGCGGCGTTAAACTGTGAATTTGATCGTTGTGTCAAAATCTCTGCCCGTTGAGGTAAAGAATTCAACTGATAATTTGACCTTATGGATTCAAAATGTGTATCTGAAGCTAACCTGAGTAATGTAGGAGCTGCTCGTAACCATTTACTGTAAAATTATTTGACTGTCGCGTTAGCAAGCGCTTGCTAAGCAAGCTACCCTCGGGTTAAATTGTTTTTAAACCTTTAAGTCAAAAGAGAACTTCTCGAGCACCACATTATCCTGTTAATATCCATGCGTAGAGCAGCCGAAGACATAAAAATATCTTGTCTTCCTCGGAATTCGCTTCTTAACCGTTCGTGACCCCGATGAAAATATTTCCATGGGCAAATAAACAAATCTAAAAAATGTAAACAATCAATTACTAAAAACTCAGGCCTCCTTTATCATCTGCTTGCAGTCTGGAAATTTACTCCAAGGGCTTCCCCTTTTATGCATCACAAACACACGGAAATAAAGGTTTTAACCCACGCTAATTCTTAGGGGTCATTTTCATTTTCTTCATTTTATTTATTTTCAGTATTTTCTTCCAGCTCTAACGCCAGCACTTACTTTCAAATTGAAACCCCTGGTAGTTATTTCCATCTGACGAGTGCTTCATGAACACTATAAATTTAAGAAACGATCAAAACATATAAGAAAACGAGAAAATATTGCAGAATGGCGTAAACTGGCCGAGCACCAAAAACACTGCCTGAGCATGACAGTTCAAGTGAACTGAACTTAAAGTACAGTTGAATGAACGTGGAACAAATATTGTTTTACCAGTTTACAATAGTAGGTGCAGCTGATTATTGTAGACTTGAAAAGCATCGCAAACTGCTAGTGGACGGCTTCTGAAAAACGTCTGATGTAGATGTAAATATACAATCGAGGTACACAGAGGCTGAGGACTTTGGCAGATTGTCATTCTGGTTTTAATGTGAAAAAGTGGGGGTATCCATTGCATTATCTTTTTTTCTTTGGGATTCACTTCTGCATGAATTTTTTGGGGGACATTTTTCCTTGTTCGAATTATATTTTTATATTTCCCACCATCACTTTTCTAATGGTCCGTCCCTATAATCAGACGGTTACTGAGTTAGACGAGGTGCGAGGTCCACATCCACCAGTAAAAAACTACATTATAAGAGAACAATGAATAAAATGACGATCATGAAATAATAATAGGTTTTGTTTCAACTCTCTCATATCTGCTAATAACAATTAGAATCACGAAACCTAAATGAAGGAGGCCTTTCCCATATTTCGCTTTGCTGAGCACCCGCACAACACAAAGGGATTTAATTCCAATCACAGTAATATTACCTGCCCAAACCTAGCGTCGATTTGCCGGTTTGCATAAAGGATCTGTGGGCTTTTCATATGTTAATGCGCTGTTGTTTTGCTGTCTACCCCAAGATAGAAAACAAATCATAATGGGCTGATTCAATGCTAAATTATTAATTGATATCTGTTCCACTCGAACAACCATTGACACTTTAATTTAGCGAATTAAGTGGTTGAAAATGCACAAAAATTAAGTGTCGCTAAATTTAAATCATCGCTGAATTCAAGTAAGTAAAATGTGAAATTACCCCATCAGGTCAGTTTCACACACTCACATATGCTTCACACACATATGGTCGATTATAACGTTTATCATTGACTTGTGTGACAATGTAGTACCCTATTCATGTATATGAGTGAGGACAGCGTTTGCAGTTCGTTTTGTCTGCTTTAAAATTAAGTTTCAGAAAGTTGTATTGTTTTTATTTACATTCATTGACGTTAATGATTATTTCTATTACATAAATGTTCTATTGCCGTCGTAAACGTTTTGAATACCTTAATTCGCTAAAGTTTCAGTTCGTGAAAGTGACTTATGTTCTAAAATTTCATGTAATGAGCTACTGTTTTTTAAAACCTACATTATCAATTTTAATTCAACCACTTTTGTCTTTAACTGCATTAAACAGATTTTGGTAAAATCAAGGAGAAGAGTGAGAGAAGGGGATTGGCCTCTGCTAAGGTAACAATCCATCGCGTTCCTGCAAGCAGGAGCATTCTCGTTAGCGGTATTTCAAGTGACACTACCCATGAGGCCATTAAGGCGTACTTTGAAAGGCCAACAAGCAAAGGTGGTCCTGTGGAGACAGTGAGGTTGAAGCCTAAAAGTGGGCAAGCTGTGGTAGTCTTCCAGGATTCAACACGTAAGAATACAAAATTCCCATAAATGTTCGTTGACAGTTAATTCAAAACGAGCATGCTTTAGTATTTCCTTTTAGTTTGGTTACGGGACTAGTTTCTAAAATGTAATTATAAAGTTACTGACATTCGTATCAAGCACAAGAGCTGCGATGCATGGTCTGAGGGCACCTGAGTTCTGGATTTCTTATTCCGAGCGAAGTGAGTTTATTATCTCGTCCAAGCGAAGCGCGCGTGCAGTGCGTGGACTGCGCGTGGATCATAACGAGCTGCAAACTCGCCCATATGTTCTTGTTTCAAGTTAACGAGAACGAGTGAATCCGGTGTCTCGACTAAACAATCCTTAGGAACTCTCATTGATCAGGCAAACATCTGTACGTGAAATATTAACAACAAGGCTGAATAATTTCACAGTCTTCACGATCCTGTGTTTAAGAAGTTGAGCAGGCCATAAAAGTAGTAATTTTTGGAAAACCGCTGTTAGTTTAATTTTATCTCCAAACCTTTCGACAAGTTGCTAAAATAGATCATGCGCAAGGGCAAATACAATGCTCGAATACAGTGTACTTGCATGCTCTTTCCCTGCCAAAACCGCTTTCCTTCTTATTACTTTCTTAGCTCGGACCAGTTCCTCGATTAATTTTTTCAGTTCACTTTGGTCAAAGGACTGTTCTTAAAGGGAACCTCCACTTCAACAAAAAGATAACTTTAAAGCACAGGAAATAACTGTTACAGTCAAGTCAATCTAAAATATTTTTAAAGAAAGCGTTTGTATCCGAAAGAAATAACTTTTAGATTCGCCTGTTTTTGTTTTCAAATTTTGCGGGCGTCGCCATCTTGAATAATTGTGAAGTGTTACGGTTGCCCTATTGTTATTAAACAAAAGCTCTTTGTGTCAGAACAATAGAGCAACCGTAACACGTTACAATTATTCAAGATGGCGGCGCCCGCGAAATTTGAAAGTGAAAATAAGCGATTTTAAAATTCACTTTTCCTGATATAAACACTTTTTTTAAGACAAATTTCGAACAAATTTGTTTATCAACATAATTTTATTCGATTTAAACTTATTCTGTAGTAAGAGTGGAGGTTCCCTTTAAGAGTCAATCTCACGAAAAAAGCATTTTCTTAAAAATTCGTAGTTTTTTTTCCTTCAATTTTTTTCAGGGCCACAATTGATTAACTAACTACCCAGACTCTGAATTCCATGGTCATTGAAAAACTGTGACATAACCTTCTATAAGCCCAAACTTGAGTAAACATTGAAGATTTTAGCGTTTTGGCCGAGTTTGTGCTTCGTGAGTTGTCTATTGTTTCTAGTCTGTCATTATACAGCATTCTTGTTCATCACGCGTGCAATGACCGTGCTTGGCTGACTTCCGTTCTCTAGTTGTAAATAGGGTAAATGTACGTGTTTGTCGTTTACAGTGGAACCCCGATAATACGACCATCAAAAAATATTGGCCGTATTAACGAGGGTTTTTTGTACAAGAAAATGTATGGCGGTTTTTGCCTGGCAGCCAAAACCAAGTGGCGTGGCCGTAAGGCGGGGTTCCGCTGTACTTGTTTGTTGCATAGTTATTTAGGTGTTATTACCAAATTTGAAGTAAAAAGTAGAAGCTTAATTTCTGCGTTTTTTTCTAAAATGAGCATAATTTACAAAAATTAGCATAATTACTGGCTTAATTTCAGAAATATAAGAGCACTGGTAGTAGCATATTATGCCCATTTTGCGAGCACAATCTATCAAAGCCTATTAGAGTTTCTATATTTTTTGGATAAGGACAATTAACTGTTACTCCCGTCCCATAACCCTTTCCCATGTAATTTTTTCTGTGGGGATTTTTTTGCTGTTGCCGAAACTATAATTATACACTCAGTAATGTCAGGTCCTGTAGGAAATAGTTTTGTTTTCCCGAGAGTCCTGATGTTTCCAGAGACGAACTCGAGGGAAACAACAGGACTCGAGGGAAAACAAAACTAACTGTTCTCGCGAGGGACCTGACATTAAGTGTTTTGTTATATATTTCTAGACTTTCACTCCAACAGCAACAGAAGAATACCAGGAGCGAATAAAAGCAGTCGACTCGGTACTTATAAGTTATACTAAGAACACAAATTTAATTCTCAAAACCACTGAATGAATGATTTACAAAGTACTTTCCTGACATTATCTGCATCTTTTTCCTCCACTAGCTGCTGTTTCTCTTCTGAGATAACTTTGAGAATCGTTGCTTTTTAGCTTGAGGCTTCATGTTTGTGTTGTTGTGTTCATTCACAAAAAAGAAAACTGGCAGTGTTTTTCCCGCATTCTGTCACGCCACTTTCCACCATGCTTTGATTGGGATACATTTGATTTTAGTCAAGGCCATGCGAGTACCAAGAATCAACCAATGGCAGTCCCTGTTTACTTGAGTGAAAGTCCAGGAATACAGCAATGTTTTCTGGACAGTATATTGCTCTGTCCCTCGCGAAGCGAGGCCGATGGGCTCGCGAAGCAGCGGTTTCAAATTTGTCTCTCGCGCAGCGCGCGGATCACACGTGGACCATAGCGACCCGTTTTAAAATTGCATTATTATCAAGAGACCTCATAGTCTCTTGTTATTATTCATTCAAGATAGGTTATCGACTTTCTAAGGAGTATTTACGAGAAAAACATGAGGATTTGGATATTTTCCGACATTCTTCACATCATAATCAGTCTCATTTAATATTTGCTTAACGTTTGCTTACTGCTTACCCAGTGACTTTTACTTTCGCTTTTATCTTATTCTCGGTTTTCACTCTCACAACATCCAAAATAAAAATGCAAACAATTCAGTACAGAAAGTCTAGGGAAATGAAAGAAGAGAAATATTCAAAAAGCCTTGCCAAGAATCAGGTCTGTGCAATATTTCATATGCGAGATATTCAGAAAAACGTTGTACCCAAATTTATAAAGCTTTGTTGGAGACGCCATGCTGGTGTCCCTTTCAAGGGTACAAATACTTCTAGAACAAGAACGCTCTTAAAATCCGCTGTTAGGCTGCGTGCAAACGGACGCAACAACTCCCAACATTGTTGCGCCAACAGTGTTGAGAGTTGTTGCGTGTATGTTGGCAGTGGTGTGCAAACGGATGTAACAACTCCCAACAATGTTGAGACCTGTAGTGCATCGTGGGAAGGATACAACCCATTAGGCTTTGAAAATGAAGATCATTTCTTCATTTTCAGTTCATTTCCGCTGTTCATATATGATTTATTTCACATATCATTAACACTCTATGCTTTTCGGAACCGCCCCTAGATTATCTGCTGTTAACTCTTTTTCTATTACTTTAAATAACAATGTAATTAAGCGGGTTTTTCACTTCACTTATCTAGGTATAGTTTTTGATGACCGCCTTAGCTGGAGCGAGCAAATAAAGTACCTAATTTCGAAGGCGGGAAAACGCGTAGGAATGCTCGGCAGGCTTCGCAGAAGCCTCACTAGAGAGAGTGCAAATGTAGTGTATTGTAGTCTAATTAGGCCAATTTTAGAAAACTGTATAAGTGTGTGGGGCTGTTGCGGGGAAGGTCGTAAACAAGACCTTGAAGCCCTCCAAAACCGGGCTGCTAGGATAGTGGCTTGTACTGTGCGCAGCAAGCAGGCATTGGACGTTCTGAAATGGCCCACCTTGGAGGAGCGCCGACGTCAATCTGTTTTTAAACTCGTTAAGAAATGCCTGCAAGGTCAATGTCCCCAGTAGTTTCAACAATATTTTAAACGTAATAATACAATCCATGCGCGACCTACTAGACAAAGCAACCTCTTACATCCGCCTGCTGTGAGAACTGAAATTGCAAAAAGATCCTTCTATTATTATGGTTGCACTCTTTTTAACGAATTATCTTAATGATATTTCGTGTTTTACATCTTTTAATCTTTTAATTGAAAATAGGTTTCTATTTACATTATTACCTGTATTAGTGTAATGTTTATATGTTTAGTGTGGTTTTTGTGCGTTGTTGCTCAGGGCTCCCATTTATAACAGACAGCTTTTTGGGTCTGAAGGGGCTACCCTGAGCGGTATAAATTAATAAAGGTTCTTCTTCTTCTTTGTAAACCATGCGTAATGGGCGTGCGCGGCCTCAACAATGTTGGAAGAGCTGTGCAAACTGATGCAACATTGTTGCGTCACGTTTCGGCGATCACGGAACAAAAAAATGTTAGGAGTTGTTGGCTGAAAAGTTTGACTGGTTTCAAACTTTGCGCTACAACATCCGACAACATGCAACAGGGTGTGCAAACGGACGCTACATGTAACATCCAACAATGTTGGGAGTTGTTGGCCAACAATGTTGCGTCCGTTTGCACGGGGCTTTAGTCTCGCTTGCCTGGAGACTAGATAAGAAATGAGGAGGTGATTAATTCTACACGAAACAGGATTTACTCGCTGAAGGTTTTTCACTTCCTACTTTAATTTATCGACGTTCGAGTGTTCTTCAGGATATATAGTTTTTATATCGTATTCGACGATTTGTTTCTGAATTGATTTAGTACGTGTGTTTAGCGACGACCGGAAATACGTCTGCGATCGCAGGCTATACGCTCGCGTGTATAATTACAAGAAAATTCAAGGGCCTCGATTCAAGAGAAATTATATCGTTGCCGGAGATGAAAAACGTGATGAGAACATGGCGTGTCATTTCAATCATCGCCAAAAATAAACCGCGTTCTCATCACAAGACTCATTTGTATACAATGAAAGTCACGATCACGATCGAAGTTTTGCCCCTTTTTCTTTTCGACCACTGAAGTGAAAGACAATTCAAGCAATATTCATTCCATAATTCGAGCAATATTCATTTGATGATTCGAGCAATATTCATTCGATGATTCCAACAAAATTCATTCGATGATACACATGGTCTATCTTCCATATTAGGAAAGAAGGCTTGGCTACTGAGTATACAAAATAGTGTAAAAAGGGGGATCGGTAGGCTACACACGACTTTTACCTCGTGCCAGAATACTGCTTGTTCCATTGAATTTTTTCTCTGGGGGTAGATTATGCTCTGGAGGAAAAAGTTTTGATCGAGCAAATGTGATCAGTTTCCCGCTTATTTCATATTCAGAGGTCATGACACGCATTTTGATTTTCTGCGGTTATTGTTTCTGGTCGGCATGATTTGCCCTCTGATGCAAGAGCATTTGACTTTTTTTGAAATGTAAAGCCCTTCATTGCGGCTAAAAAAGGGTTTTAGGTTGTTTAATTTTCTCCAAAGTGCTTTCTGGATATGAATATTCCAATAAGCGATTTTCTTTTGATCCGTGAATGTGATGGTTTCCTGCAATGTTTTGTCACGCTGCGCCCAGCTCGTTAGCGTTTTTAGCAGGATGTTAAATTTTCACGGAATGTGATTTACAGGTCCAAATCTCGAAGAATGGAATGCAGCTTAACTGAAGCTACATCAGCTATGGAGAATTGAGATGTGACTCAGTCATGATGGCTCTAAAAGCTATGATTTTTAAACTCCTTGTTTTTCTATGGATGATGTGAGTCGTTGGACTGGAGCACGTAGTTCCTCCCTTGGTAATAACTTTTGAACAAACTTACAGTCAAACCAGGTCAAGCGTTCCCGTCGCTAACGAACTAATGAATTCATTCACGGGAAAATGATTTCGTTTGTTGATTCAATAATCCATTCATAAACTGAACAATCCAATATTCATATTTAGCCTCGATTCCATAATCGAATGTTGATTCGATTACAGTTTTTTGAAAAACTACACTTTCCACAAGTTGACGTCAGAATATTGTTTTTTCCTCTTTTTTTTTCTGAGAGTCGAGTGCGGGCGAGTTCTGAAGTTCAAACCCAAACAAACCGTTACATGTACGCCAGTTTGCTGCCAGTAATCAGTGCAACAGATCTAGGCCTGACCTCTTAGAAAACACGACGGTCAAACTTAGGTCAGTGTGTGTGTGGTGATTGGTGGATTTCGATCCTCGGCCTTTGTCAGTTTCTTTGTGTTTGCGGTCTGTCTATTCTAGCTGTTATTTTGATTAAAGGCAATGAAAAACGCAATCGTAAACGGCAGGAAAAGAGAAGCAAATACGATTGAACACAACAGACAAGAATAAAGAACAGGTAGATTTTGTTCATAAACCAAATCAACATTAAATTATTGAATCGAGGTACAATTTGACTGTTGGATTATTCATTTTATGAGTGGATTATAGAATCAACAAACGAAATCATTTTTCCATTAATGAATTCATTAGTTTGTTAGCGACGGGAACGCTTGACTTGGTTTGACTGTAACAGTCTTGCGACTGTTCTGTTATTGCCACTTTGTGATCAGGCACATGGTCGATGCTCAGTAGCCAAGCCTTCTATCCTAATATGGAAGGTAGGTCACGTGCATCATCGAATGAATTTTGCTTGAATCATCGAATGAATCATGTCTTTCTCGAATCATCGACTGAATTTTGCCTGAATTATCGAATGAGTTTTGCTCGAATCATCGAATGAATACAGTGATTGAATTGTCTCATAAATGTAGGAGAAAATCGAATGCAAGTCAAGGCGAGTAATCGAATTTTGCTGCAAGTTTATCGAATGTACTGAACAAAATCAAATATATTTGAGTTTTATTGCCAATTTAGGGAAATTATCACACGCACGTACTCGACATCGAATATTGACACATTTCGGCAACCATACACTTGTTCAATTAGTAATCAACGGGGTCAAGCGATAGAATCCGTGGACCGACCCGTTCCGGAAAAGCTCTAAATTTAATCTTTGGCTTTCTTCGCAAAACAGCCGTGGCTTCGTTCTCGCAACGTTTCTTATTCCCAGTTTCCACGGTCTCCGCTAGGAACGCCTGGGAGCATGATTCCTAAATACGAAGAAAAACGGCTTGCAGATTATGAGTCTCGCTGCTTACGCAAGCGAGACTAAATACAAGAAATGTTTAGATAGCAAAATCTCCCAAAATCGGTTATTATCGGTTTTTAACCCACATAAGAGCTTTCCTGGTCGTGGCAGCTAAATGCCGCGTCACAGCGGCAAAAGCCTGGAAATTCAAGCGTCCTCTATCGCAAAACGAAGAACCCTTTCGAACCAAAAATTTCTTTGTATAAAGGTTTTTAGGTGCTGGAATACCACATGAAAGTAGAAACTTAGATAGTTTCTTAGAGAATTGTTCACTTCGGTAAGGCCAGTAGTCATAGTGGCTACGATAAGTCCTAACCAATCAGAGCGCAGCAAATTTTGTCTCGACCAATCAGAATCACGCATTTGATCCATGTGACTTATGTGACGTCACATTGCCCATATATGGTCATAAAATTCACGTGACCCCATGGAATAAAGAACACACACACACAAATAGTTGAATCTGCATTCTTGGCATAGTTTTAATGACCGCGTAAAGCCCTGGGTACAAGCGGGACGTGTGTGACGCCCTAGTGACATCACGCCCATTACAAATCTAATAATAAGTCGAGTTCATCCCCGATCCTGTCGTGGCCATAGGGATAACTGGATCGAGTGGCGACCTCGATGACGCGTTTGTCGAACACCAACCCATACTGCTTCACGCGCGGAACCACTTGAATTTGTTTCTGTTCTAAATCTCGTTTGAAATAGTAGGGGGTGGTAATGTTCAAATTTCGGCGAGAGTCCTGGGGTGAGTCTAGTTCGGAGAGAATATTGTCTTTCATGGTCTGAAAATTGAGAATGGCGGATCCACGGACGTTGAGCGTGAAACCACGTACCTTGCACACGACTTTGCCGCCGCGGGTTTGATACCCATAATTCTTGGCGCCTCCCGAAACAAACTCGGTGATGACGTCTCCATCTAATTCATCCGTCATATCCCCCAGAAAATCCCCGGTGGTAATGTTGGGTTGACCGGGACGCCACTTGTACACGACACTATCTGTATCATAATAGAGGACTTGCTGTTGAAGAATGTCCAGGGACTCGTACAGCTTCAATCGAGCATGACAGGTAGTGAAAGCTGCCACGAAAATGTTGGTTTTGGTGCCTTTGACAGCATTGTCTTGGACACTGGTGTAAACGGCCTCCAGGATATCGTCTGTGCAAAGGCGGAGGGTACTGAGATCGAGGGCAGCATCAGAGATGAGATTGAACAAATGGGCAGGGTCGTGAACAGTCACGGTGGTGGGTTTGTTGGGTCGCTCCCCGAATTTGCCCCAGAAACTGTTTAACATGAGTTTGGCGGTGGCTTTGCGACCGGGATTTTTGGCAATGCTGGCAATGTCCAGTCGGATGCCTTCTCGTTCCTGATAACGAAGAATGTAGTTGCGTTTTTGCTCAAGGGTCTGACACCAGCCGGGCCACCCTGCGGATTCTTGTTTGATCTTGAGCCACGTGTTGACGTAACTGGCAAAAAGACCCGATTGGCGTTGCTCGGGAGGAAAATGCCAGACTTCGTGGATCTTGATCAGTGTGTAGCCCTTTTCGATGGCTTTGACCAACTCGGGTGTGCACCAGGTACCGCGTAGCGTACGATCGGTATCGGAATGAGGGCAATAACGGGTTCGGGACAACATGGGTTGGGCCTGCTCGGTCTGGACACAGGTACGACAGAGAGGAAAGGTGAGTTTATGTCCACTACGCACGGGCAGAACAGGGTGGAACAATCCAGCAGGAGGAAGAATGTCCACGGTGGCGATACCGAAATAAGAGTCCAGAGAGTGGTTGGTGGGCTGAGTGATGATGGTGGGATGTCCAATGGGGTAGGGACAGTTTTTGTTGACCCAGGGGTACAGGGAGGTCACATCGACATAGCGTATCTCTTCATTGTCCCCAGCCACAGCATGCAGAGCCACGGCACCGGTTCGACCCCCAAAGAAGGCTTCACGGGGTTCCAGGGGTGCCACCAGATCGAAGGATGTCAGGAAACGTTGAACAGCTTCATCCGTGTCCAATAGTTGGTCCCATTCACATTCCCACATTTCGATGACCGTATAGCCCGCTCGAAGCAGGGCCATGCGTTTGGAGAGAGTGGCTTGATACAGTTCATCGACGCTCCTGTCCGGTACGGCATAATGTTTGGTGGTTCTCACAGGGTAACAGCGGGGACAGCCGTGATAGAGACATCCATGAAACTCGTAGACAGTGCGAGTCAGGGGATCGTAGCCATCGACAAAATAACTATCGACGCTGGTTCGGATAGACTGTTCACCCCCGTTACGAACGTGTCGAATGCGATCAGCACTGGCCCCTTCTTTGGGAATGAGGTGTTCTTGATAGTAGAGCCATTGCAGGGCCTTGAGGGATTGATTGACTTGGGCCCCTCGCCACCCTCCGAGAGGTTCCACTGCAATGGTGTCGGGGGTTAAATGATGCTTGCGCCAATACAAGTTGCAGGCACTGGCAATGGTGATGCACTTGGCCATAGGGTTGAAGCCCGCCTGCTGTTCAAATTCTTGTTGAAAGGCTTCGCACCCGGCTTTCAACAGAGCCACATCGGATTTGCAGTACTCGATCATTTCTTGTTGGAAATGGAAGGGCACGTTCCGACGGACTTGATCGGCATGCCAACGGGTCAGTTCGTCTTTCTTTTTGGCCATCATACCTTCGGGATCGTAAAACTCCAAATCGGGGATGCGGCCCACATACTGTTGATGATCGGGGGTGTTGAACAAATGGGGAAAGAACCCCTTCTTTAATTCGGTCAAATTGAAGGTGCTGGGAAAAGAGGCCAGCGGCATAGGCAAGAAACATAGTGAGTCAATGAATTTGATAGGTCCACTCCTGAACGACAGGACTTTGGCTCCTGCCGTCAGTTGATCCACGACCTCGCGTTGTTGCTGGTAGAGTTCATGAAGAATAAACATGCCATCAAACCCTTTCAAATTATGAAACACCACGAGTATCGTCCGCTCAGTCTCACTGTCTGGAACATCCGTGAGATCATCCAACTCGCGCAAAAATTGTAGGGCACAGTCCTCCCCGGCCAACACATGAATGGTCGTGTCGACACTCGACGAATAACATAACAAATTAGCCACAAACACGCCTTCTGCATTCTGCATGGCTTCAAAATCCGCATAAACAAACAGGGGAGGGGGTGGCGCCACCATGCTACCTCCCCCCTCCTCTGTGGGTTCAGTCTCCTCATGCTCATCCACCACGGGCTGAATGTAACACTTGTGGTCCTGGATGCGTACCCATTCCTGACAGGTGGAACATTTGGCGTACCCGCACCGGTGACGTTGGTTGCGGACGACCGTGTATTGGGCTTGACACTTGAGACACGTTTTGATGGATTGACATTGTCCACTGACTTCATGATAACGTTTGCATTGACTGCCGTAAAACTTGCGGTGACACAGACTGCAATACTCAGTGGGGCGGGTGCCACGCACATACTCCGGACAATCAAAACGTCCACACGCGGAGCAGCGTTTTCCTTGACAAGAATGATGGGTTCGATCGTCGGTGTTGAACCCTCGTTCACAGTCCACGCAATAATACGAACGATTCACAAACGCAGGAAAGGAGGTGCAGCCATCAAAATGATGGTCTGATCTCAATAAACGAATCGGATGCGGGGCGGTAGGGCCTTTGAAGATCAAAAAGAACGGTTTCATCCGGGTCATCACCAAGAGTTGGTATTGAGACCCCAATGCTTGTTGAAATTGACGAAGCTCGGGTAAACCACAGGGACCCTCAGCGACTCCCGCTTGCTGATGGAGGGCCTGGGCTTGACGTTGCTGCACAGGACGACCGCGTTTGAGATTGTCCCAGGCGCGAAACTCGTCCACGCCTTGATCTTTATGGCAATGAGCACGCATGGTGACAATGGCACGGGCACAGCATAGGGTGTCTCTGTTGTTGATGGGGATGATGCATCTCTTTTTCTTGTTGACTCGATCCAAACATAAACGTCCCGCATTGCGTTGTTTATGTCGACCGGACCCTGGGCCGGGCATGGAGACAAACACCACATCCACTTGGAACCCGCGATCAGGGTTGAAGGCTTCATTGCTATTTAATTTTCCCTCCAGGGTAGCTAACATCTCATCCAAACGAGCCGTACGTTGTAAAAATTCCCCCACGGTGAAATTGGCAGTTTGATACGCGTGAGTGAACCCGTGCGCTGTAATGGCAAAGTTCACAAAATGATGGGCGGGTCGTTGCTCTCGGTCGAGTTCTGTTTCAATGGCTTGGTGTAATGCTTCCGTAAGTGCCATCCCAATATTATCCCCAGGACCAGGATCCCTCAATTGACGCAATTGCGCATTGAATTGCGCCCGCTCCACCACATTGCGCCAGCGGCGTCGTCGACCAATAGGTTGCATGGTAAATTGAAAGAGAGGGCCTCGGGCGGGAGCGGCCCCTCCCAACTGTTCCCACCGGTCATAAGCGCGGTTCAACAGAGCATCCTCTTCGTCACTGTCATCATACCAGGGGTCCTCCGCCATGACGGAGGAGACAATTTGAATGTTCCCGCGCCAGACGCTGGCTTTTATAGACCTGAAAACACGTGATCAGACCAACGGGGATTGGTGGATGGGACTCAGGTGAGAGTCAGGTGAGGGTCAGGTGAGGGGTTGAATAGACAAGAGGAAGATTAAGGGGGGTGCCCCCCATGGGTACAGACTTCTCCAGTCTCCGCTGAGCCTGGTACGAGATCGGTGATTGGTGGAAAGATGGCTAGATATAGACCCTCGTCCAGACCAGACGTCAGTTGCCATTGAGACATGCCTAATCGAGATCCTGAGAAGGTGAAAGAAGCGAAGCACCGGTGGTACCTCAAACACCGAGAAGAGATTAAGGTAAAGAAACGTGAGAAGCGGGCAGCTCAGAAAAAGCTCAAACCGCCCAAACCACCCAAACCACCTCCGACCCCAGAGGAGATTGCCAGAGCCCGAGAGTTGAATCGGTTGGCCTGTAACCGATACCGAGCCACGCACGGAGACCAAGTACGGGCACTGAACCGCAAGTACTATCATCGACACCGCGATCAAATTGTGCAGCAGCAACGGGACCGTCGTGCCCGGGCTCGGGAGACACCTAATCCCTTCCGAAAGTTGCAGGCCTTGGCAGACGTGTGTGCGGCCCGAGTATTAGAACAAGAGCATGGATATGCCAAGATCGCACCAGCCCCCCAAGAGAAAACGGGACCCTAAAAGAACCAAAGAACAACAAAAACAGTATCGGCAGCGCCTGTATGCGGCTCCGAATGGGATTGAGGAGGTGAAGGCCATGCACCGTCGTCGCTACCATGAGCGGATGGCCCGTATGAGGGCCAATGGGGAATATGAGGCGTTCAAGGCCAAAAAAACCGAGGAGGGGTTTCGACGCTACCATCGCATGACCGAAGAGCAGCGAAATGAGGTCAAACGCAAAAACGCCCAGTGCCAGCGTAACTGGATGCAGAAAATGAAAGACCAGGGGAAGTATGAAGCATACAAGCAGCGATTGAATGCGCGGCGGCGAGAAAATGCTCACGAGAAAAAACGTGCGTTGGGCGAAGAAGGGTGGAAGGCTTTGCAGAAACAAAGGTACGATCAGCGGGTGGAATCCATTCGACGTCGAGAATGGTCCTGGTTGGACGAGGAATTAGAGCATCCCTTTCCCCTCCCGTGGCTACCTTTAGACTGGGCCGAATCCGAGCCTGAAGAGGACAAGGTACAAACCCTTCGCGCGGTGGCCTTGCAACAAATGAACAACTATTTGTAAGAACAAACATGAAGTTTAATTAAATCATGTGTATTGTGCAATTGAACATGTTGTCTTGTTTATGACTAAGGGGGTTTACATGCCGAATCGGAGTTTGGCTTTCATAATGCGTCTAACGATACGCTCGGTTAAGTTTTTGCTGCCAGGGAGTTGATCAATCTTGGCAATCATCTTGCGATCCGCTGCCCATTTGTCTTTCAACGTCTTGGCTTTATCATAATCGATGTCATGGGCTTTGGCAATCCTGTCCAACCGGTTGATACCGGGATCCCCACGGGCCAATCGTTTCTTTAAATGGGTACCAGGTCCCATATACTGATAACCGGGCCAATGAAATTCAATACCGGTCTTGTTGAGGAGGTTTTGTACATCAAATAACTTGCCGCCCCGTTGCGAGCGTCGTCGCCGTTTTGCTCGGGAACGAGTCGCTGCAGCAGCCCGGCGTTTGCGTCCCATCTTAGGGGGTTTTCCACGATTTCCAATCCAAGGCTTTCTTGGCCCAACCAGCGGCTTTCTTTTTGGCGATCCCCGCAGCTTTCTTTTTGGCACTGTCTGTGGTTTTTTTGCGAATATCACGTAGGGCTTTTCTCTTGATGGTGTCCACACGTTCTTTAGGGGTATCCCACGGTTCTACACCAGTCTTCTCTGAAAAGGGCAACTCGTGCGCCAATTCTTCACTGCTCAACGGGGTCGTGAACTTGAGTTTCTTTTTGGCACTAGGAGTGAACCTTGGTTTAGGCGGGACAGGGGGTTTTCTGGGTCCACCAGTCGGAGTACCTTGTTTTATACCCTGGGTGGCCTTGACCAATTGCGTAAACCAGGCTTGCATCGGGCCCGCCTCAAAATCATCGTCGCCCGGCGTCGTGGCCCCTGCGGCACTCACACCCCCAACGGCGGCTCCAAACGGTTGGCGCACTTTTTTGGTCCAATGGCGTAATTGACGGCTCACGGTTTTGAGTTGAGGCCGTTTCCAGGCATCGGGGACGTCACTAGTCAGTAGCAAATGTTGTTTGGCGGCTAAATCAGCGGCTTTGGTCAAGCGAGTATCTTCCACCAATTCTTGTTTGTACTGGTCTCGTAATTGCAAAAAAGCCGGGGCGTTGTTCACCGTGGTGCTCACCATCTCGGGTTCCATGGTGCAACTGAGGG
>BOPM01000181.1:23811-48256 GCA_022179025.1 Porites australiensis
GGCTCGATGGTAGGCATTAGCGTAAGCCCATTGCTGTTTGGTGGGACTGGCCAACTTTTCCCACCACGGTTGGGTTTGCCGTTGTTCGGCGGCTTTTTTCTGGATGAAGTTCATAATGTCTGCGTCCGTGGTAGGTGTGTCACTGGCATCATCGAGAAACTGCACCCGCTTTTTTCTTTTTCGAGGCGTTAGTTTGACGCGGACCATGTTGTGCGGGAATCCAACTATCGTACTTGGCTGGCCACCCTTTCCACCGGACCAAGATTTGACGTCCTTGGCGTTTCAAGACTTTTTCGACTCGAAACAATGAATCGTCCGATACTTGGACTTTTTGGACATCGGGTTCGTAAAACGTGCCTTTTATAGGGGTGCCGTCCCATTCACTGAGTCGATAGGTGACCACGGGATGACGACGCACGTGCGTGACCACAAACACTTCTTCCGTCCAGCCCGGCAAATACCCTTTTTTGAAGGGACGATGTTTCTTGTTGAGACGTACCCGATCCCCCACGCGACATTTGGGTGGGGGGATCTTGGGCTTCAACCGTGATCCATAGAGTCGATCCCATACCTCGGACTCGTTTCTAAAGGTGACTTGATGCGGGGCCAACCCAATACTGCGATGATAAGCGTGATTGTAGGTATAGATCAAGGGTTGTAAGACGTCCACGTACCGTAACGTATTGTGCGCGGTAAAATACCGGTACATGCGTTGTTTCAAGGTGCGATGCCATCGTTCCACCACCGAGGCCTTGCTATCCCCATACGTGAAAAAATGATGCCAGTCGTGTTTCTTGAACCAGGCTTGGACTTTTCGATTCAAAAATTCTTGGCCTTGATCCGTTTGTACACGGAGGGGTCGTCGTGGTGAGGCCCGTCGGTGTATCGCGTCCAACCCTCGGATCATGTTGGCGGCACTTTTTGATTTGATGGGGACGGCCCAGGCATACTTGGACAAGACGTCGATGACCGTTAACAAATATTTGTGGCCTTGGTTCCACCGACTGAGTTTTTGCATGTCCACTAAATCCATCTGCCATTGTTCGTCTCGGCCAAAGACCAAGGTGGGGGTGGTGGGAAACCGTGTCCGTCGGGGTTTGTGGAGCGTATAGCTCAACACGGATTGAAGAATCTGTTGCGCTTGCGGGGTTTTCAATTTGTGGGCTTGGGCAAAGGGTTGGACCCCACCCAAGGCCCCAGGTTCTTGGGGATCTTCGTAAGCGCGTGGCAACGACATCAAGACACTGACACACATTCTGAGTCCAATTCTGTCTTTAATAGTTTTTTTCACAAACACCTACATGTTCAAAACAAACACGAGCTCCCAAAGTTCTTATGAAAATGGCGCCTTCTCTCAAACGCATTCTCCTGGGCTTGGACAGACTCGCCAAACTGTTTCAACCATGGATCATGCTTTAGCTTTTCTATCGCGGGGTTTGGCCTCTCACCATAGCGCATCTCTACATGGTGCATTCCCCAGGGTCGGGGTTGCTCTTTTTCTGGACCTTTCAAAAGAGGGATGGACTCCTTGACCCATCGTCTCAGGGTCGGTTGCGCTTGCTCTCGGGGACACCACAAGGGACCATGGAGCCATTGAAAGTAGCCACAGGGTTCTCCGCCAGGGACAAAGCTCCCACAACTGAAAAACACTTTGTTATGATTCTTGGCCGTGCGACTCAATTTCATCTTGGGGACCAACCCACATTTGCACTTGAGTTCTCCGTGTTTCAAACGAGCATGGACTTGAGGATGCGTGTCTTCTTTCAATTTCTCCATCATCACCTCTCGCGTGTCTTCAAACAAATAGACCGGACACCCTGGTTGGGGACACTTGAACCGCAAGGGACCAAAACTGGCTTGGGGGTTGACACATGTAATGAATTGATGGGGATGAAACGGGCATGCTTCATACAGGAGTTGGTTGAGTTGGGTGTCCATCTGGTCCAGGATTTCCCATTCCCCCACTTCTGTCGCGGGATCTGAATGAAACGTCCCTTCCTCTACACATTCTTCCTTATAGTCTTTCAAGGTGCCCTCCATCAAGTCGTTCACGGATTGGTCCGTGGGGGAGGGTGTAGGGGGTGGCAGTGGGTCGTCGGCTTTAGGCAATGCGTTGAGAGCGATCATCAGTTCACTAGTAGGGGGTTGTTTGGCTTTCATCTCTAGGAGTTCTGCTCGGGACAACCCAAGCTCGGCCATCTCCTGATCATGATCCGCTTTCATCTGTGCAGCTCGCGCTTGGGCTTTCTCCTCTTCTTGTTTTTGTTTCTTACTCACGCGACGTCGTTTGCGTCCCGAAGGCACCGCGGCAGGTTGAGTGGCTTGACGATCCATCCCCCTTTGACTTGACGAATGACTCTAAGCGAGCGTCTACCCGGCCTTTTATAGCCCCTCTTCCTACCTCTCGTGATACCACTCGTGATACTCATACGATCTTTGTTCTACCAATCCGGACTCGTCCTGTCCTCTCGTGAGAGTGGTGTGATCCGTGGGTCCACCAATCAGACACCATCCCAGGGGCTATAAAACCAGGGAAGGGTCAACGACCCCTCTCATTCGTCGCAGTCAACTTGAAACGGTAAGCATGGCGCTCCATGAAGTGGGTCTCTTGGTGTTCAGTCAGGGGTTTGCCCTCTCCCGAGACGAGTATATTATTCGAGAACTGGCTTTTTGCGATTGGACGGGGCATCATCATGGATTGTTCAAATACCTGTTACCCCCAGGCGTGTCGTATAATCAATTATCCGAGGAGGCCCAATCGCGTGTTGATCGTCAGACCCAGACCGTGCATGGCTTGCCCTTCGAACCGTACACAGCGTACAATCGCCAAGACTTTCATCCCTACGAACAGATACGAAACGATATCACCCGTTGGTGTCAACAGCATCTCACCCCCCAGCGGAATCGGATCGGGGTTTACACGCTCAATGGACTGTATCGACTGTTCCATGAGCCCCAGTTTGCTCACCCCCTCGTGGTCTTGGAAGGGCAGGGGTGTGGGGACTTGGCCAATCTCCCTATTGCCACCGCCAATGTCATGGCTCACCACGATCATGGTCGCAATTGGTGCATGGATCATTCCCATAAGGCACGTGGGAGTGGGGTTTGGCACGATCATTGCGCCCACGTGCGGGTCTGTCAAATGAGTGGATGGTTACGTCGCCAGACCCATGTCCTACCCACCCTCTCGCAAATCAACGCCCAACGCGTGTTGTGGCAAAAACGGTGTGATCGATTATTAGACTATCTGCTATGCAACTATTGTACCGAGGCCAAAGACCAGGCGTTTGCCAACGGTCAAGGACTGGATTGGATCCCGGATAATTGCAGTGATTGTCGTAGCGTCATACATGTCTTGGAACAAACCGTGACCCAGCGGGAATGGGATGTGCCCCTGATGTACGCCGATGATGAACCGCATACCATGTGGGCTTGGACTCCCATCCCTCATCATCCTAAACACTGAATTTTTTTTTCATTTTTTCAGACCATGCTCATTTACACAGGAGGTGCTAAAGGTGTGGACACGCATGTGGAGCGATTATGTCACTTGTATGGTCATACCTGTGTGGTCTTTATCCCACCCTGTCACCCTCGATCCAAGTCCCTCGCGCCCTTGACCCAGTCCCAGTTGGATGCAGCCACGCCTACCGTCACCCAGGTGGCGTTTCGATTGGGTCGACAAATCCATCATCCTATCAGCCTCCAGTACATCCAACGCAATTATTACGTGATCCAGCCTGCATCCCTCGTCCTCGCTTTGGGTTATTTTGATGAATATGGCAAGCATCTGTTGGGTGGCACAGGATGGGGTGTGGTCATGGCCCAGATTTTAGGCAAACCCCTCTATGTGTTTGATGTGGATAAGGAACAATGGTGTTGGTGGAATCCCACCTCCCAAGAGTATCAAGTCTGTGAAGGCATGACCGAGGAACAAATCGCTCTACCCACCCTCCAAGACAAGACGGCCATTGTCGGCACCCGAGAAGAAGACTCAGTCCTCTATCCCACCCTAGAAGCTTTATTCAAACGCCAATAAAAGCACGGCTCTATAGATCAAATCACTTGTTTTTAATTTCTTAATGTACATCCATGATAATAAACTTCATGGCTCCCATGGTTTCGGTGATCAAATCGAGTCTCTTCATCACTTTATCCAGGGTATCATAAGAACGCTTCCTCCGGCCAATCATGACGGGGCGCTGACCCACGGGACAATCGGGGATCTGATGAACGAACCGGTTAATGATGAACGCAATGCCCTCGTTCATGACCTTGTCCAGATTGGGAGGGACCCGTGCCATCTCCGCCATCATGCCAATCTAAAACCAGAAAAAACATTTCTCAGCGTCAAGGTCATGAAAAGAAAAAAGAATGTGGCTTGAAAAAAATCACTCACCGACAAGCGGTGATCCATCATACGATGGCAATGGTGGCACCCATTTCTCCGGGGGGCATGCAACCGCACGACCGTTTGGTTCCACCATCGATCTTCGCCCAGGTGTTGAGGAAACCCTGTCAGGGAGCATTGGGGCAACCCTTTTAACTCCTGCACCACCTTCTTGCGCTTGTCCATGGTGTAAAAACACTCCACCCAAAACATAATCTTGATTTGAACTTCCAACGGCAACACACGACCAAACGGCTTATTCTTAGGATCCACTAACCCTCGGCAGTCCATGATGACAGCATCAAGCATGGAATGGGACCTCTCCGCTCTAGTCTGTCTTAGTTATCCGTTTCTTGGACCAATCACACACTCGCACCAGGACTTGGGGTCCCATCCAAAAAAGTGTACCCATGGGGGGCACCCCCTAGAATCTCCTCTCGTGATCAAACTCCCCCACGTGATGTCTCTCCACCAATCAGATCCTCTCATCAAGTCTGTAAATCCCGTTGCGCGCTCTGTGTGAGCTCATTCCAGTTTGATCCGTCAAGTTGTTCAACATGGTGAGTTCGCTCCAGTCGATTGTATTATTTTCCGTGCCGATTGCGATCCTGATAGACATGCTCAAGATCTTGCATCACCTGCCCATGGGCCATGAGTTGTTCCGTGCGCTGTTCCGTCGCTGCACCCATGAAGAGTTGCGGAATTGGGCCAAAACGTTCCCGTGGGACCATCCCATCGCCAGGAAACTGGATCACGAGGTCCATCGACGCCGCATGGCTGGTGAGTTTCATAGCTTTTTCATTTTTTCGGGTGTGGGTCCCTTTTTTCCTTATACCTTTTTTGATTTTTCATAGAGGTATTCAAGGGGTTCGAGTTTTTACGATCCGTGCTGTGGCCTATCCACCTATGTCTTTGCCCTCGACGTGCCAGACTCAATTGGGCCGCGCGGTTCTGGGTTCCAGCCTGTTCGTGTTGATTTTCATTTTTTCGTTAGATTCTTGGGAGTATGTGGAGAATCAGCCTGTGTGTCATATCTATCAATGGGTGGCCCATCCCACTCATGGAGGGGTCTGTAATCACTGCGAGAGGATGATGGATGGATTGAGATTAGACGATATAATTGCTGGCAACTGGGAGGGGTCCCTCACCGAAGATGAGATTGTGGAGTATGTACAGAGTGGGGACCCCAACCAACGGGACTGGGACGACTTTCCCTTACGAATGACGTTCCGAATCAATTCGTTTCTCCGAAGACAGGGTGATGTGGGTGAACCCGATTTGGCGGACCTCGGATTTTTAGAAGATTAATTTTTGGTCAATTTTTTCACAGGCACACATTGCCTGTTACGTCATCACTTACAGTGGATTCCGAGAGTGTCCTCTTTAAACTCTCCTTTTTTTCGCATCCTGATTCGTCCACTTTCCACCTCTTTGTAGGCTTTCATTATACGTTAAACCAATATGGAGATTGGATACGTCCCATTCAATTAAGATGTCATTATAGCACGGTCCAATGTATAATCGAACTTCATGAAATATTGCAGATGTGATTTCCGTCATTGACCAATGGGGGTGGATCCTTCCCTTGCAACACCGATGCCATATTCATTGTATTCGACAACTCGTTCAATTCTGTAATAATACTGCTTTTTAGATACGCGTACCCACATCTATAATAGCTGCTTCTTCCAAGACCGCCTTGCTTTCTTACTCATGAAGACAGAGAATTATTATTAATTTTTTTCGCAGATTCGCATACTATTCTCAGCACCCACAGGGTTCATGGCACTTCCGCGGCCTGGTGTTTTTGTGGTAGTATCGTGCAGTGGTACACCGGACCAGGGGTCCCTCTTCCACCCTATCCAAGACCCCTCAAATTACTCTGTTGTCGTTGCTTTTTGAATTTTCGTCGCGTGCAAGATTTACATGTGCCGTGTTATTGGTGTGAAATGTTGCAAGGGATGGGTTATCCACCCCGTTTTTGAAAAAACCTGTTTTTTCCGTTTCAGATACTCGTTTTGTCATACGAGCTATTTACCTCCCTTCCCTTTTTCAGCCACTTCCCAGATAATAGAGAATCACACCAGATATTACCACGCTTATCTGATGAAGCAGTTATATTTCGTCTGCAAACGCTGTTGGACGTATTCACGTCATGTGAACACCCTCCATGAACCTTGTTGGGGATGTCACATCTTAGAAAGCACAGGATGGGAATTCTGAACACCCGGCAGGGGGAGGTCTGCATGGTGGCGCCACCCCTGCTGGATGTTCAGTCTCCATTTTATTTCCATTAGATTCCCATTGGATTATACAAGATGTCATGATTTTCCAAAGCTGGCCCATCCCTCATAAACTCTGTATTGTCAATCATCAAGGATGGTCCAGCTTACTCCATTTGTTCAAACTCAAACGTTGATTTTTTTTTTTTTCATATCAGTATGTCAGTGGTTCCTGGAAGCTTACACTACAATATTTTTTCATTAGAAAGTCATCGGATCCTAGACCATTTTAGATGGTCCAGTTTACTCCATTGGTTCAAATTCAAACGTTGATTTTTTTTATCAGAATGTCATTGGATCCTAGACCATTTTGCCTTTAATCAAGATTGGATTTTAATAGAATATTATTGTAAACAAACATTTCAAGGGCGTGACACCACTAGGGCGTCACACACGTCCCGTTTGTAATCGAGTTCTGTTTTTTTTCAGTCAATCATTGGACAATAAACCACCGCCTCGTGCGTGCCAATGGTCGACCGTTTCTCATCCAGTTTGCTTCTTGGATCTAACCATTCCTCTATTCAATTCGTTTCAGTCACTTTGGCTACGATCAAATTCCCTTTCATCAAACCATGGTCATATACAGGTTACAACCACTATATCAAATGGCCTCATCCAGCGCTCATGACTTCTTCTTCCAAGAGGCAAACACCCTTTCTTTTGTTTACTCGTTAATATCCAGGGCGTGACGTCATTTGGGCGTCACACACGTCCCGCTTGTAACCAGGCTTTTACGCGGTCATTAAAACTATGTGAAAAATGTGGGTTCAACTCTTATGTGTGCGTGTTCTTTATTCCATGGGGTCACGTGTCAAATCATGTCCAAATATGGGCATTTGTGACGTCAATAAGTCACATGGTCCAAATACTCAATTCTGATTGGTCGAGAGAAAATCTGCTGCGCTCTGATTGGTCGGGACTTATAGGGGCCCCTTACACTACTCAAGCCCGAATGCTAACTGTAAACTCAACTTTTCCGATCATTGTTTAAAGCTCAAAAATAGCAAAATAATCCTTTCAGGCTCATATTTTGCAATAAGAATAAAGAGAAACAACTTTTACGTAACTTTTAGTAAGCTGACGTTATAGGCTATCTTGAAAAAGAATAAGGCACTTTAACTAAATCAAGTTATACATTCTTTGTCTTTTTACATGCGGCAAGGGCACGCAAGGGTGGATCATAATTATCGCAGATTTTTTCATCGCTGGACTAGTAGTTTTACCGAACAGGAACTAGCGTGCTAGTTTAAAACTTGCCTTCGGTCTCCATATCACAATATGCAAGCACAGGGAAACCAGGTATGATGATACTCAGCCAGTACTTCTGGCTCGCTGCTTCTCCTTCGCTTTCTTTGATCTCTTTACACGTTTCCGCTGGGAGCTCAGGAAAGGAACCAAGAGGTGCTGAAAGGAAAATATGTAACGTTAGTTAACAATGTATGTAAAAATGAACTCTTTCTGTGGTTTCAAAACTAAAGGCTAGTCTTATCGATTGCTGCTGTGAAAGGATTTCAGGGTTTTGGTTTTTGAAAGTAAAAGAAATTAAAAGGTTCGTATCAGATATCTACCGTATCCCAAATATCTACCATATCCCCCAAAAAAGGCAACCAAACTCATTTTACCTCGATTCATGTCTCTTCTATAATAATATCTATCTGGGTCCGGAACAAAGTCCTCAGATCTGGCGTCTTTGGTTCTATCACTGAACTCACACATGTTAACGGAGATAACCCAGTTGAAACTCTGACATCTGTTGTCCTGACGACAGATAAGTAAGCACTCATATCCGAAGTTTGCCTTCATAGTCTTGTAAATGTGCTCTTGTAACTTCCAGCCATAAATGGATTCTCCAGAACCACCTTTGATACAACGTTCAGAAACCACCCCGTTGAATATATGGCTCAGCAGATAAAGTAACGTGATATGGATGACTTGCTTTATGGCCATTGCGTTGGAGAACAATACCGTCTGGTTCTTGATTAATAGATCCGAGAAGTGCACGTGAATTCTGCGCAGATTTGTTGGCACGCCGGTCCCGCTCGTGTATCTACATATGTGCTCAAGACAACACTGATGGGGAGACAAATTCTTTCTTTAGCTGTGGGAGCACATAAGAGACTCGTTCATACATGATCACAACATTCCCAGCTATCTTTTCATACAAAGAGCTCGTTTTTCGCAAACGAATGCTACACGTCTGGAGAACACAAAATGAAGAAAGCATGACTGAGGACTCATATCATTGTAGAAACCAAATTTTGGTTTTTACAATAAGATAGTTGAAACTTACATAACGATATTCACAGTCTTAGTTTAAGTTGCCCTCCTGTAAAATGTCATTACTTGACTATGACTCTATAGAACCGAAAAAGTGTACTTTTCAACTATCTTGCAATAAAGCAAAGTTTGATTTCTACAATGATATTAATTCTCGGTAAATTGCTTTGTTCATTCTGTATTTAAAATTACCAGATGACTCTGGATCTAAGACCAAAAGTCGAACAATTGTCATGAGACGATGCAAATTGTAACTTCCCTCGACGTAAATTAAACAAGAACTCGCCTGCTTGGAGATTAGATCAAGAAGTGGGGAGGCGATTAATTCTACAAGAAACTTGATTTACTCGCTAAAGATTTTTTACTTCCTACTTTATCGACTCCCATACTTTTTATTTGTTCCTGAATTGATTTAGTACGCGCGTTGGCGACGACCAAAAATACCTCTGCGGCTATACGCGTGTATAAATACACGAAAATTCAAGAGCCTCGATTCCAGAGAAATTACATCATTGCCAGTGAGATCGAAAAAGTGATTTACATGAACGTCATTTCAATCATCGCCGAAAATAAATCGCATGCTCATCACAAGACTCATCTGCATACAGTGAAAGTTTACAACACCCGACCAATTCAAATTTATAACGCTTTAATTATGCCTCATTTTGATTACTGCAGCCCCGTCTGGGACTGTTTGAGTGGTTACTTGAGTGATAAGCTCCAAAAATTACAGAATCGTGCAGCCAGAGTTATTACTAAATCACCCTTTGATGCGAGCTCAAACCACCTTCTCTCCACCCTCAAGGTAATCAGTAACTGGTTATGGTGAATTATGCGTGTGCTTTTAGCCAATCACAATTGGGGAAATGTTTTGAATGAATAATAATGTGTTTTAAAAGAAGAGCCACCCAGGCGTGAGTAAACTAAAACGCAAGCAACAACGGTGATTAACTTGTGAATATTTTGTGGTTTGCTCGCATGTCCTGATTTTTGCTGTGATTGGTCATAACAAAATAAACAGTCCTAAATTTTTTTGTGTTTACGGTTAATCGGTTTGACAGGAATGACATTAATTAGCTTTAGTTAATGAGTTCGAAGATACTGTACACGATTTATTATCTCTCTAAACCTTTTGAGTTAAATTTCTCATGTAACAGATTACATTTCTTTGACGTTGTTCTCGGCTTAGCAATACATACATCATCTTTTCATCATTGCCAGTGAGATCGAAAAAGTGATTTACATGGACGTCATTTCAATCATCGCCGAAAATAAATCGCATGCTCATCACAAGACTCATCTGCATACAGTGAAAGTTTACAACACCCGACCATCGCAATTTTGCTAATTAAGATTCTTATTTTTTTCGACGACTCAGCAGTGTTCACTTGCTCCAAAGTAATCAACGCTTTCAAGCGATACAATTCGTGGACCAACACGTTTTGGAAAAGCTCTAAATTTGATCTTTCCTAAGTTTTTTTCGTAAAACATGCGTGGCTTCATCACGCAACGCTTCTTAGTCCCAGTTTCCACGGTCTCCGCAAGGAACGCTTAGCACAATGACCTGCCGTTTTGCGTCCCAAAAAACGACCAAAAATTCCGGGGAGTACTTTCTTGGGAGGGGGTGTTCGGCACGCTTCCTGAAACCCTTACCCTATTTCAGATCAAAATCTGTAATTTTCGCCACCCTATTTCGGACTAGCCTGCGAAAACATCCGTTTCCACTCGCTTTTCGCCGCTGTGGACGTTTCGACAGGAGGAACGTCTGCGACTCAGCGACAGAAATACCATACTGATGACGTAAAATCTGTCCGGAATCCGGTCAGAAGCGCTGATTGGTCCACGGAGTAGTTACTTTGTTTTAGCTATTGTTCACGAATGACAGACAAAAGACAAAAGGCCACAGAGGTCAAATGTAAACGCGAAGAATCTCTAACAAAATAGTCAATGTTTGTGGATTATAGTCTTCTCTAGAAGAAGCATTTGAGTTTTCCTGGAGCTTGTTGGCAGATGGACACAACACGTTACCAAAATCGACCAGAAGACACGAAAGATTTGACAAATTTATATTTGGAACCTCATGACTACCGGATTTATTATGTAAATATTGATTTGCGTCATCAGTATAGAATTTCTGTCGCTGAGTCGCGGACGTTCCTCCACGTGAAACGTCCCTAGCGGCGAAGAGCGAGGAGAAACGGATGTTTTCGCAGGCTACTTTCAGACCTGATCAAAAATTTGATACCCTATTTCAGACCTGAAGCCCTGGGGTTCGGCGCGTGACCGGAGCGCAAGACAAGCTGTTACAGCACGTACACGGTAGTTGGCGTAAACATTAAAAGGGAAATGGTCTTATCGCCAAATGATGAAGAAGTAGCTAATTCTTCTAAAAAACATACCCAATTCAAGACTAGAGTGCACAAACCATACCCTATTTCAGACCAAAATGGTCGAAATTGATACCCTATTTCAGACCAAAACGGCTAAAAAAAACATACCCTTTGGCCAAGAGCCATTTGGCGCGGCACGTACCTATATAGCCTATATAAGGGACTACCCCCCGGGGAGAAAAACGCGTTGCTGATTATGAGTCTCGCTGCTTAAGCAAGCTAGACTAATTACCTAAATTATGTCAATGAAGAGGAGTGGGACCATTGAGACGTTATCACTTAAAGCAGACGGATAGAACGTGTTGGTCGATCCAAACTCGTTCAGACGAACTTAACCGAGACAGACGTTGAACTTTTCCATGAAGTTAATTCGCGTAGTTTGGTTCGTCTCATGAAAAATTCGACGTTTGGCCTTGGCCTTGCAGGAAGTCGCCCCGTTAGCTCATGCAGATGGATAAGCCCCGGTCAGCCCGCTGATTCAAACCCCGGCTGAACCTACACTAACAGAACAGAAAGTGCTGCTTTTGAAAGGACATCTGCAAACGGTTAGACTTTCCAGTCCTCTCTCGGATAAGGACAATAAACAGTAGGCCCCCACTCATAACCCTTCCACATATAAATTCTTTGGGACGCTGTTAAAAGACTCACCCACTGTTGGTAAAGAGTTGGGGGGTTTGGTGGTCTCTCAAGGGGGGTGACTATTACGGGCCCGCAGCAATTGGCATCAGGCGCCGTTTCAGAGACCCTTGCAAAATTGGCAAACTTACGTAATTAAATGTGCAGATAACTTATAAATTCCACTGGTGAATTGATCGAGTTTCTAGCAAAAATTCTGCCATCTATCCTCCAATATAAACGATACAAAATGTTAAGAAAAGAAAAAACACTGGCACCTGTTCAAGCACACGATGCCATTTCAATTGAAATTTGTAATCTTCCGTGAGTCATATCTCTCTTTATTGAGACTGAAGGGATTAAACCTGCATCAATTAATTTTTTGCGTCATCACAATCATTTATTGAGGCCTCTGCCGCAGTGACTTAACTTCAGATCGAATGTTTGGACTTAACGCGAAAAACAAACGTTTGATTATACGAGTCTTTAGATTTGCTCTTGGAGATGGATCAAATTTGAAGAAATATTATGGAGTTTTGCTAGTACTCTAGAGATCTCCAAATTTTCATTTCTGAATTTACCTGTAGAAACCAAATCCATCTTCCTGGTTACAGGAAAAGTTTTGCGGTTAGAAGCACCGCCCCTCTCATTTTGGTGCTGTTATTGTTAAATATCTTATATTAAGCTCTGACTTTACTAGCCTCGGGCCACGCAGCTGTTTTTAGTGGAGCTCGTATGGCTCCCTTAAAAACGCCTGCGTGGAAGGCTATGTCTTTACCAACTTGAACACAAATTGTTACATTAGGTTTCAGTAAAAAAACAACTCTAAAATTTCTCAATGAGACTCTTCCGAGACCCTGCCTTTAGTGTTATGAAGGAAACCGTTTTTGTATGTAGCTTGGCTAGTATGCATGTCGGTTTCCGGGTCGGTATAGGCAAACAAGAGACCACTTTCATAAGCCTAAGGCCTATGAGCGGCATATTAAGATTGGTATTCGTTTTAGATTAATATTTCTTTTTCAAAATACCACTCGTGACGTTCTTACAGGAATAGAAATGGGTTACTAATGGCAGTAACACCTCTATCGAGAATAATAATTAGGGAACTAGTCGTAGTTAGCTAAGTTCTACTGAACAGGAAACGTGCTTGTCATAGTACTAAACAAGCCCCAGTAATTTGCTTACCTTTTTTTAGGTAGAGGATTTTTTAAAAATTAAATTCGTTGAAATCTGCTGTTAACATGAAACTGGTGTAGCGCAATTGTTGTTTGAGTTCAGTTTTTTCCGGCTCAAATATACACGGCCACCCTCGCAAAATTCTTATGAGTGTCAGTGGTGCTAATTACGCATTATTCTCTTTAATAATTTACTATTGTTTTGGGTATGGCGATGGATAATTTGACTTCGCTTTCCATCGTATTAGATTTGACAGTAGGAGACGAGAACGTTTTTGTTCTCAGCTTTTTGTTCTGCGGCAAGAGAAAGTGAGCTAAGCTTAGATCATTCTCTCTTGTCTGCGGTTAGTTTAATTTTTATTTTCTCATTAAATAGCCAACACCCAGCAAAACTGATGATCTCAAATTTTTTTGTCACCCAATTCTGAAGTCGGTTCCAATTCCCTATGATAATTTCTTATCAATATTTACATAGAAGAAAAAAACTGAGGAAAAAAAATTGCTAGGTTGATTAACAATTCTGAAGTCTGAGCTTTTTTAGCCATGTTTGACGCAGCTTCAGCGCTCTGATGATTAAAGAATTTTTTACAGGAAAGACTCAGTCTGTTGTAAATGTCGTTTCCTCCTTGAGAGGAAAAATTTTTCAGAAATTCCGGCTAAACTATCTTTTTAATGAATATATATATATATCGACGGCTTTTCAGACAGGCGATCTAAGTCTACCATGTATAATGGGATGTCTTTATAACTAAAGTGAACGTGGTTGAAACCCGAAAATATAGACATATACGAGAAGGGCGAAACAGTCAGGGGCACCCTACGAGAATATAGTTTAAAACCACTTAAACATAGCATTGTTAAACGTATTTTAGTATTTAAACGGTGGATATAGGCATATTTTTATCCCCTAAAAATTTTTCATCTGTTCGGATTTCCTAGCTGAAAGTCTAGTGATCCGAAAATAATAGGGATCAAAACTTACTTTTTCGAAAATTTCAGCCAGAAAAAAGGCTCCCGAAAATTCTAGGTGACCTTTTTAGGGTAAAAATCCGTTAAAAATAGGCAATTATACCATTTTTTACATGTTCGAAAATCCTAGGAGAGGCAGGCAAGCAAGAAATTTTACAACAAATGTTTCGAAAATTCTAGATCTCAAATCGGCTTCCGAACAGATATTCTTCCGAAAATTGTCGTTGGGTGCCCCTGAACAGTACTGTCTGCAGTTAGACATACATCACACTGTCTTTTTTATTCGAGCTCGTTGCTTAGTATTACTTGTTGTTAACGATTTTACCGATATTGATTTGCGGCGGCAGGTTCCTTTGTCGTGTCTTTGTTTTCCTCCTGGTTATTAATAAAATATATCTCTCGGCTGCTTCTGCTTTTAAAGGAACACGCCTTGCTAAAATTCTTAATCTCGGAAAGCAAGAGAGGATTAATTATCCTTGTAGAAAGTAAAATTAATTGTTTTTAGAGAAACTTTACCGAAAATTGTTTGCATTTGTACCATTGCTAGGGGTATAAAACGTTAGCTGTAATTTGTATTACTCAAGTCACAATCAGTAAATATTGTCAATTTAAAAGTGTTCTTTGCGTGTTATTTCCCGGTGAGAAATGGGTAGTTACATGCAGCCTAGCCGCAGGTTCAATATCACTTGCCGTTGTCGACCATAAACAAACATTATCACATACGGGGCAAAATTATTGAATGCTGATTAGCTCAGACAGAGAGGATTTTTTCTTAATCTGTGTAATGAAGAGAGGATGATTATTTGGCTGAGCGCTTTGGGTTACCCGCTTGAAACTGATTTTGTAAAAAAACAGTTCAGAAACGCCATGCCTCTGAGTTTGATCTAAAACGATTATTTGATCTAAAGCCCCATGCAAACGGACACAACATTCTTGGCCAACACTTCCTACATTGTTGGATGATACATGTTGCGTCCGTTTGCACATCCTGTTACATGTTGTTGCGTGTTGTTGCTATTTGTTGCCCAAAGTTTAAAACCGGTCAAATTTTTGAGCTAACTACTTCCATCATTTCTTTGGTTCCGGGATCGCCGAAGCGTAGCGCAGCAATGTTGCCCGTTTGCACAGCTCTTCCAAGGTTGTTGGGGCCACACACGCGCTAAGATGGCTATCGAATTCAAGTTTACAAAGTCTTATGGGTTGCATCCTTCCCACGATGCACTGCAGGTCTCAACATTGTAATTGGGAGTTGTTGCATCCTTTTGCACGCAGCTTAAGACTACGTTCAATTTGTATACTGCAGTGGGGTGGGGGAGGGCAGGAAAATTTTAAAATCGACATATGTTTTTGGCATATTTCCCCCAAATCATACAGAATTTTTTGACATCCTCACTCTTAACCAGCCAGAAGAAAAATTTGACAATTCCCACACCACCCCGTATTCAAACGTGCAATGAAACAGAGAGGTAGAGTTAAAATAGAGAACTTAAACAAAAGATAGCGAAAGGGTAAATAGATTCTAGGAGCTCTCACGTAAAGGAAGTCGTGATGAGGTTAATGCCAGAGGCTCATTGGGAAATTGCCAACCGCCGGTACCATGTGGCAGTTGAGAGATAATTATTGCAATCATACCTAGATTGGTTAAATTTGCGACCTAGACTTGCCAAAGAACAAGTTCAAATGAAAAGATGATAAACAAACAAATCAAAAAATCAAAATCAAAATAACAACAACAACAACAACAATAAAATATTGCCATTCAGCCTGCTTCTGAAGAAACGTTTACATACTCGGGACCGGGTTTTTCAAAGCTGAGTTAAGATAACCCAGTTTTAGTCTGAAATGTGACTTCAGGTATGAAGGCTTAGAGGGCAATTTCAGTTGAATTCCCTTTGCCTACAATTTTTTGAGAGGCTGCTCTAAATAGAAAAGAGAAAATTGTCGCAGAAAATGCTTTGGAAACAAAAGAAAATCTATGTAAACTCAGGTTAAAGTTCAACCCCGGATTAGACCTAATCGACCTTCTAACAATCACGGGTCCTGGACTCTGAGTGGAATACAGATCTCTCCAAAAAAAGAGGAGATGAAAGTTAATTCACTGTTTTTAATTATTAAAGCCAAGATAACAGCTACAGCATTGCATCGCCGAGAAGAAACTGGAACTGAATGTTATAATTGTGCATTAATTCAACACCTTGGTTCAAATATTATTTCCTTTTCCCAGGAGAGCAAGGACTAGAAAAACGAGTTTGAAACAGAAGAAAACCATTTTTGTAGTACATAAGTCTTTTTAAGAGATAATTCGAGAATGATACAGTTAGATTCCAATCATTTGTGTACTCTAAATGGAATATCAAATTTTGATCCTAGCGAGTACATTTGATATGCATCTACAGACTACCATGCTACGAAGTCCACCTTGCGGCTATGAGTGTTTTCCCGGAGAAGTTTCAAAATTCCTCGAGTTTACACTCTTCAATGCTAGCAATCTCTTGATTACTTAAGACTTCAATTAACATTCATATTGATTGAAATGGCAGATGATTATGATACGCTCAGACTAAGGGAGCTACTCGAGAGCACTGGGCCCGTGCAATATAATGCTGTTCCAAGTCACATTGGCCCTGGCGAACACACCTTGGACCTTATTAGACAATCTGATCAGCTTGGAATCTCTTGCAGACATCAGAGAAAGGGTGCTATCGGACAAGCTTAATCTAAACGACGATAAAACAGCATTTACCATCATTGGGACGAGAAAACAACTATCTAAAATTAATATTGACTTTGCGAGTAGGAGACAGTACAACTGCACCGGCTAGCAAAGTAAAGAACCTTGGTACCTGGTTTTAATCGACACTTAAAGATGGATGCACATAGTACTAACATCTGAAAGCCACCTTTTATAATATAAGAAGAATTATTGGAAGTTTCTCAGCTTTAATCGTTCAGTACTCAGATTTTGGTTGATGCGTTTGTAACAAGTCGTTTGCACTACTGTAAAGGCTGGTTTTCAATTGTCGGAGTCGGAGTGGGAGTCGTTAGCGGAGTCGTAAGAGAGCTTATGACTTAGTGCAAATAAAAAATAGGAGTCTTAATGGGAGTCATAAACACGACGGAATCGGAGTCATAAGAATCAGAATGTTTCCTTTTCTTCCGACTCCGCATCCGACTCCGTCGTTCAAGTTCCGCTTATTGGGGTAGTTTTGTTGTAAATTATGTAGCCTGGCCTGCCTCGAATAGCCTCGCTAACTGCAGGCCAGTCCCAATGTATCTTTTGCTCTCTTTCCAAATTTAAATAAAGTTGAAGTTGAAAGTTGAAGTGAAAAACAGATTGTCGGAGTCGGAAGCAGAAGCGGAAAGATGAACCAATCAAAACGCACGTTCCCACGCTTTGTGATTGGTTTAGTTCTTCTGCTTCTGCTTCCGACTCCGACAATCTGGTTTTCACTAGATCAAAAGCGGAACGTAAGCGGAATCCAGACGCTGTTTTCACTAGATCATAAGCTCTACGCTTCTGATTACGACTCCAACTACGACTCCTTTGCTACTGAAAACTAGCCTTAATAGACGGCCCATTGTATGGCCTGCCTAACAAACTGCTGTAAAGGCTCCTCTGTAATGTTGGACACTGCTCACATCACTCCCTCCTTATTTAGCCTCCCCTGGCTACCAATTAGGGGTCTCTCTATGGGTACCTGCGGACGTCGTTTTCGACGCGCGTTTTCCATCAAATAGCCGCTTTTTCAGTGAAATCCGGCGTCGCATATCAAGAATTGTACACTCGCTTGTTTCTGTGGTAACGCTACCAGCGAGTTCGAGCAACCACGACGACGACGACGGAGACGAAAAGCTGAGGAAAAGAAAAGGTTTAATAAGCAAAAAAAAAAAAAAGAATTGTTTTGCATCACATTTTTGGTATATATTTTTTAGTCGAAATGACAGCGCGATCGTCGCTTCAGGCCCCGTCAACACGTATCCGGATATTTTTGAAAACGGAGAATTTTGTCCTTGGTTTTTGAAAAAATACGCGTCCATAGTTGCGTATTCGAAACGGTTCCCTCCCCTCACCCCTCCACACGAAAACGCTAGCATCCCTCACAGGGCATACGTAATGTAATTAGTATAAAATTTATGACATCATTGTATTCGAAAAATCTCCGTTTTCGTCCGTCCACACGTAGACGAGTAGCAGCGTTTTTGAAAGGATGCGTTTTCGGTGACCGTTTTCACCGAATGCATGTGGACGGTAGGCCAAACCGGAGCCGAAAAATCTCCGTTTTCAAACAAAAACGGATACGTGACGTGTGGAAGAGGCGTAAACGGTTTCCACCGTTTCAGCGTGTTCGTGTGGACGGGCGAAAACGATTCGAATAAGCTACGTGTGGAAGCTTATTTTTTTTGAATACGGGGAAGAAAATATCTGTTTTCAAAAATATGCGGATCTCTAATATAGTCTTTTCATCAACAGTGATCGCCGCGACTTCGATTTCGTTGGAAATACCCAGTACAGAGTCTCATAACAATTAGATCTACTATACAGTTTCAAATCTAAATTTTTAGCCTTCAAGCCTAAAATTAACAAGCACTTGTACATGTAACAGAACTCATCAAACTCAAAGCTGTTTTTCCCTTGAAAGCTAGTTTTACTGTCTCCTTAAGTTTGAAATAATTAGAAAATGGCTTTTCTTTATGTAAACAATTTTGTGGAATCGTCCCACTTTATAAAATATTCAATTCAATAAATAATACAATAATAACATAATTTTCTGATTTTTTAAAAAAAGAGGTTTTGTCTGTTACTAGTCTTCAATTTTAAAACCTGAGGTCCCATTTGTTTAAAACTAATATTATTTTAAAGTGTTAAGCATTAACAGGTCATGGTGTTAAGTTGATACGCATTTAGTACAAGAACTAAAATATATATATATTTTTGAAGACTCAATTAATAGTTAATTGGACATGTTGTTCAGTTTAATGTCATCATCCTGGTTTAAATGAATAATTTATCACTTTCCTATCTACTAAGATAAATAAGAAAAACAGAAGAAAATAGAAAAATGTAGAAATATATAGTTCGGAAAAGCATTGAACTCTTTCTCAGTACTCGGATATGTAAAAAAAGGCACATAAAGAGATACACAACTAAGGGATAATGTAGTTATAATAAAGAATTGTTTGTTTATTACCAAATATTTTTATATATTTGAAGTAAGATAAATGGATAATAAATATTTCAATAATTTCAAATTACTTCGGAGATTATAATTTGTCCAAAGAGAAAAGTCATAAGCTTATTATTCTAAATTTTCAGCAGTTCCCTGTAATGTAAATGCTCTTAAGATGATGCGTTAATTTTTCACTTTCTAAAAAATTTATAAAGCGCTGTCACTTTTGCTTAGTAAATTATTCACTTTTAGAATGTAGCGAATTCAGTGAGGAGACATCCGATAAAATGTTCTTCATTCTTTCAAAATCTAAGAGCTTTCAAAAGCTCAGTTAACTTATTTTAGTTCCTTTATTCATCATCGTCCCAAGTTGAAGACAAGTCTCGGAAATGCGTGGCATTGTGCTGAGTCTTTCAGTGGCCCTTATGTTGGCTAACATAGTTCATAAACGAGAAGCAGCTAGCATCCAGTCAATAGGTAAGTAATGAAATATTTGAATTATTTCATTAGGGAAGGAGTCTTTGCCAAATTATATTTACTCAAGTACATTACAAAATATTACTGTTGAAAATGGTGCACATTTAATATCTGAAAACGAACAGCAATCTGAGCTGCACGCTCTCAAAATTGACCATAGGTAAATTCCCTTCATAACACGTAAAGAAAAGTACACAGATGAAACGATTAGGTCCACGAAACAATAATTTTCAAGCGCGTCTTTGAATTTACCATCTAAAAAAGCGTTTATTTGTTATTTATGGAACAATTGTTTTATAAAACAGGGGGTAATCGGGACAGCATTTTGAAGTTTACGAAGACAAAAAATTCACCTTACGCGGCCAATTGTGATAACTTCGCTTTAATCAATATTTTGAGTCTTCATTAACATCGTGTATTCACTCAGTCTTAATTTTTGATTAACACAACCGAGACCTTTAACAGTCAGATAGCTGTAAATACTAAAATATCTGCAAGTTAAATCCGGTTTTGCAAACAGCGACAAAAGTATATAGATATTTAGTTGGGAGATCAAGATTGTTTCTAGTTTGTTCTACTGCTGTTAATTCCAAATTTCCTGATTTCCTGATTTGAAATTGTAACTAACGAGCTCAGAAACTGTATCTCCTTTCATGTATGGCGTACAACTGGTGAAACGATATAGCCTCTTACCCAAGCGATTTTAGGGGAATCCCATTTTCTCCTTCTCTCCCTCTCGTGGGGAAGGAAGAAATACGACTCCCCTACGAACGTCTGCATGGAAGGCCGGTGAGGCGACAGCTATACAATGAATTTTTAGATCATAACTTAATATTTTTTAAATAAAATATTTTTATAGGTGTAATTCATCATCCCAACCATGACCTCCTTGCCAATATGCTGAGAAAAAGCGTTATTGACGTCAATAGGACACTTACCGGGGATAAATACATTAACTTAACATCCATCAGAACGACATCATCGAAGGAGTTGTTATCATACAGTAAGTACTTTTAAAGCCGGTAAAGAAGAGCATATTGCCGATACAAGATCAGCCACGTGCTCGGGTGTGAAAATTTGGTGTTGATCCGTTAGTTCTGATCACAGCACTGTTATATTTAAGAAACGGTCCAGATAAGAACGATAGCAACAACGGCAACGAACATGCTGGAATGCAAAAAAGGGTGCTAACTTTTCTATTGTCTGTGCTTACTTCTGATTGGCTTAAACAGCAAAAGTTAACAAAACTTCATAAAGCAGTACATATATTCATCCTTACTTTCCAACCATCTTCCATATAACAAAATCTGGTCTCAGTTTGAATAACAAAGAAATCCTATGTGGGGAACATGTAAAATTGTAAACTTTTCTTGGCTATTGTTTTCAACTCTTGTGATTGGTCAAAATTTTTTAACACAAAAAAACACCCTTTCAAAGTGGAGTGTAAATGCATTTTATTGCGTAAACGGCCTTCATGTAGGTTTATGCATTCTCTGTGTAAAAATGAGAACATTCCTATGTGGGGAAAGCACCGTTGCCGCATAACAAAAGAAATTGCTATCCACCTTATTCGGATCGTTACTTAACTTTAATGTTCAACCAGTCTCCTCTACTAACTAGGCCTGAATAAACAACCTGTAGTTAAACCATTTTCAATCTTTTATTTCCCTCTTTTTTTTTATCTTTTGTACCAGATAACTTGAAAGACATGTCGTGCGCAATAGCAATATTTGATTTGTCCTTTGGTGACCACCACTCGTTTTCGTTTGCTGAGGTGCTGGGTATACCGTTATTCAGCTTCAAGCCCATCTTGCGAGACTTATCGAATCGATTTGTTTACTCTGCATTGCCGTCTTATGATATGTACGCACGTGCCATAATTGACGTCATAGTGTTTACCGTTGGTGAAGACAGTCCCAGGGAACAAGTGGCAATTGTGTTTGAAGGTAGGCGATAATTCAAAATGGGGATGTTACTAAAACGGGAAACGGGTAGCGGGTAACGAGCACGGGGAAAGGGCAATTGAAAATTGAGAACAAAGCAGGGAATTTGAAATGAAGTTACTACGGTATAAGCTAGGTTTTGTTCCTATTTTTTATTTTCCGGTTCTCCGTGCTGGCTCCTCGATCGCTTCCTGTTCCTAGTTTTAGTAACATCCGTCAATATGATTCCTTTCTAAAAACTGACGGTAGGATAATATATTCAACAAAATAACGGCGGACTTGTGTGCGCGCTTATCATAAAGAAATGAAATAAAATAACAACTGTTAACCAGAATAACCGAGAAGTACGGTTAATAATCTAATTGACGCCGCCTATCAAACGAACGCCTTTTGTCTAAAAAACGCCTCTTCTACAATGTTAAGTTTGTATTGGACGTCTATCTCTAATACATGCCCCCTGCCTAATAGACGCCGCCCATAAAAATTACTCTTAAATACTAAGAATTAGCAAAAAGGAACAAAATCATAAACTTTATTGAATTTCTTGCTTGATTAACAAGGGTTTGCGTATTGCATTTTTCTATGTCAAGTTCAAAGTAAGGATAGACTAACGATGACAACACAATTACCTTGAAGAGGATTCTAAACGGCCTAGACGTACACTTTGTATCAATGAATGAACTGGATATTCCGCTGTTTATAAATTCTCTTTTATTTTCTCCCAAAGCATATATGTTTTTTCTAGCTTGTTACAGTTATGAAAATAAATGTATCTCTCTTTTAAACGCGTCTATTATGTCAGTTACGCTATACCTAATTTGTTTTCTATGTGTAAAGTCAAGATATGGATGCCGGCTGGGTATTGGTTCCTTTATTTCTTTGAACACGGTACAAGTGCTGATTTTCTCAAAAGTCTCTTGTCGTGTTTTAATGTAGCACTGAGAATTTCTTTTGTTGGAAACTCTAATAAACGTCATCATTTCTTTTAGACGATTACTCCAGAGTTGCAACGAAAGTGTACTCAATAGCTCGTGAACTCGAAAGATTTGAAGTTGACGCAATCCCTGAAGTAAACATAAACAACGAAGAAGAATTTCAACGTGCACTTGAAGTTCTTCCAAAGACTGGTGCAAACATCGTGCTGGTCATTTGCAGACCAGAAAACCTGGATGATATCCTGGAGAAGGTACTGGTCTAGATCCTAAATTTTAGTTTCTTACTGAATACTAAGACAGAATCAATAAGTGTGTGATGTAGCTAGTCTTATTTACTCTTTCTTTATGTGTGTGTCAGGCTATGTGCAAACCGCGTAAGCAACATTCTTGGCCAACAACTCCCAACATTGTTGGATAGTACATGTTGCGTCCGTTTGCACACCCTGTTGCATATTGTTGCGCAAAGTTTGAAAGTGGGCAAACTTTTAGCCCCGTGCAAACGGACGCAAGATTGTTGGCCAACAACTCCCAACATTGTTGAGAGATGTTGCATCCGCTTGCACGTAGCTTAAAATGGCATTCTTTAGAGTAAAAATTCCTTCGAGTAGAAGGCTTGGCTAAAATTGCCCTCCTTTTTAATAATGCCGATCTCGGAGGGTGCTGTTGGACCTTCCTCGATCTGAATTCTTTACGAAAGATGAATCTATTGAATTGCTAAATGTCCTTGGTCATTCACCGTTTTGGGACGGGAATTTTTGGGGACGATCCTATTATCTGGGAGCCTATCAAAGGCTAGAGCTGTAACAATAAATACAAAGAAAGCGACTAAATTTGGCTTGCCGGTGGTTACTGGCACGTAGAAAATTCATTCACAGTGAATTTTTAACAAATTCTTGAAAATGCACTCGACAGATCCCCTCACACATATTTTCAATTGAAACAAAAACAAAGCTCTTCAAAGTGACATCTTTTATTTTCAAAAAATACTGATTTGGTAATCCCCTCAGAGTTAGTGCATATATAATGTTTGATACATTCTTCGACGATTCGCGTTTTCTTTTATGTACACGACTATTTACCTCCCTTTAAAAATAATGATATATATATGCGTAGCCAACAAGGCAACCACAAATTGAATTCTTCAAAGTAGCTCACAAGCGGGAATGCAGCCTCCTCTGACGAACTTGAAATTAAAACCGACTATCCAATTTAGTTGTCAGAATAATAAATTTGACTAATTAACTATATTTTTTTTCTTTTAAAGGCTTTACAACTTGGTGCTATGAATGAAAAATCCAGATGGTTTGCTTTGAATATGGTGCGCATCTCTTTTTTATGACCAGCCAGCCAATTTTTTGAGGGAGGGGGGAGGGGCGGTGGGGGACAGGGTTAGGGGACAGAGGTAGGGGAGAGAGTTGGAGGATAGAATTAACCACGATGCCCTCCATCAGTTTTTACGCGCTTATGGATTGATGGGATAAAGGCAATGTCACGTGGTATTTCAAGGGGCCAAACAGATGATAAAATATACGACTAGTCATGGTCCTGACCAGACAGAATTCCGTCGAGTTTTACTTCATTGTTGCTTGCTGTGAGGATGTCTAAGGTCGTTGCTGCATCCAACAAAGTCTCAATGATCAGCTTTCCCCTTTATTTACCATTCATCATTTTCACAAAGTCTATAATGTACCTTGTTTATCCCCCAAACGTTTGCATAAGCATTGTCTTCGATATCTCTTGAGATGACTGTAATACCTAGGAGAAATTGAAAACAATGGTCATGGATTTGTTTTTTTGGGGGGGGAGGGGGGGGGGGTGGGGCGG
>BOPM01000181.1:53816-79361 GCA_022179025.1 Porites australiensis
AATCTGCATTTATTGCCAGGCATGAAACCTGTAACTTTAAGCTCCCTAAGATATATTTGGCGATTATATGTGATTCTCAGGATATGATGCTGAAGCGAACATCAAAATCAGTCTCGCTGGGCATGCCAATTTCTTGCCTGTCATGCCGGGCATGCCAAACCAAGTGGCTTCACCATCGGCATGCCCGGCATGCCAAACCAGAGGAGCAAAAACTGGGAATGAATTTTCAACCCGGTGAGAGATCTGGGACCTAAGTTTAGCTGGGTCAATTTTGGGCTGCGAGGGCATGAACCCATTTTTTCCATGCCTATGAGATGTTATTTCTAAGTACCAATGTTCCCTTGAATTTTGTCATGCCTAAATATATAAAATTTTCCCTCTCTCATTAATCCTCAGACTGGATGCGATTTTTACGCTCGCTAGGCATGTTCAACTGAAAATCATGCCCATACCCTTATTCAAAACAAAATGCTATCAAATTTTAGTTTCCAAGCCGTTTATATAACCGGCTCTAGACCGGCTTTGAATATCGCTGTGTTATTATTTGTTTGCTTCACTAAGTCATAATAAGCCCGTAAAATTCTCTATGGTTAATATCTCGGCTGCAGAAATTTGGGTTTCAAACAGTAAAAACCGCGCCTGTCTATCAAGGATTGACGCATGTTGAGGCCTCGTGCTTGAACCATAAAAAATGGTGCGATTATCAGAGCAGAGGTTTTTTCTCATACGCCCGTGTATATATCGTATTTTCCTCAGCTTCAAGACGAGTACTCTGGTCAATTTGGAACAGTAGCAGATTTTTTCGGAGGATTTTAGTTATCTTTAGCTTTGAATGTTTAATTGAAATACCGGACTACACAAGAGTCTGTTTGAAGAATCGATTACTAATCCAACAACTCGCCTTTCTTTCTGTATTTAGGATTCACCATTTTGTGAAAATAAAAGCAGCCATTCTGGTGATGGGAAAACCAACAGTGGACATGGATATGAAGGTTTCAGTATCGACCTACTCGAGAAAATAAAGGATAGAATGGGCTTTAACTACGAACTTGAGATTTCCAAGGAAGGAACGATGAATAGTCTTATTAAGCATCTACAAGACAAGGTGATAACGACGCTCTTGTTCATGATCTTTTAAAATTTAAGAACAGGTGGTCCCTCCAGCACAGAGTAATAATCATGTAGAGATCTTAGTTAGCCTAAAGCATGCTCTCCCGTAAGGGTTTTAGCTCTGCTCTTAGCATTTGGATGAGTTTATTTTTCGCCCAAGCAAGCTGGTAGGAGTAGAAATAAGTTTCGTTGAACGTTGAAGTGCCCCACCCTAGCCTTGAGAACGTTGAGAAGATCTTAGATCCCCACAGGAATAGCTCTTATACAGGTTCGCGTCAGACGAGTAGATTGCACCATCAAGCCTCGTTTTCAAAATAAGGATTTTGTTAAAAACCGACGGGGTCTGGTGGTGAAATTTACTCATATGACGTAAACACGCATAAGGGCTATTGAATGCATCACCCCCTTTAACCAATGATAAATTAACCGACTAATTGCCAAGCCACCCTTGGCTAGGTATTAAACCATGACTAGATAAACGCTTTTGAGTTAAACTTTGCTAATTCCCAGCCATGTTACTTTTTTCTCCTCATGATTGTATCACGACGGTAAGCATTCAGGATTCTCTTTTAATTCTGCTTTTTTAGCTTTCTTTCTTACAATCAACGAACCTCAAGACCGTCATATCGTGATAACCGTTATGGTTGTAAAAACAATGCCCTGGATTACGCTCCCGTTTTGATACTTTTAGAGGGCAATTTTAGCCAGCATTTAGAACTTCGTAACTAGCAGCAAAAACTAAAACAGTACACAAACAAAGAGAGAATGACCAGACTTTTTCGATCGGAAATCCAGGGGCAGGTATTCCCAATATTATCCGCTATAATGCAATATCTTTAAAACAGCTAGGCAGCTCACTGTATTAAAGTGCTTTTTGCGTGCATTTCTGAGTCACAAATTTTTCTTTGGATTGCCACATAAGAATAAGCCCTTAACAAATTTTAAATCACTTGTTTCTAATTTAATGATGTTTTTCTCTTTCTTTAGAAAGCTCATGTAGCCATCGGAGCCATCACTATCACTTCTGCGAGAGAGCTGAAAGTAGATTTTAGCAAACCTTTCATGGACTTCAAAATAAGTCTCTTAATGCCAAAACCAACAAAAGAAGATCTGAATCTCTTCGGATTTCTTCTACCATTTGAAATGGATGTCTGGCTTTCAACAATTGCTGTTGTAAGCTGTTTTTCTCTTTTACCAGGTTACTTGATGCGTTGCTCAAAACGTTAAACCTTTTACACTAGACACATGCTTTAAAGATTATTCTGGAGCTCGGGGGGCGAGGGGGGAGGGGGGGGGAGGGCGCACTTCCTTAATTGGCCTAAACAAGGTTTTTAGGAACAGGGTATGAAATTTCCTATACAGCGTCTTGGGTAGAGTATCTTTTTCATCCGGAAACATTTCAGAGAGTGTAAAGACTGGTGAGTATCGGTCTCCCATGCATTTTGTGGTACCAACAGTTTTCTCCAAACAAACCCTCCTTCAATGATGTTAGTTTGAATACATATGCAAATCGAAACTACTAAGGTCTCGTTCTCTTTAAATTTGCGCTAATCACATTCTAATCCTTAGAATCGGTGTTAAAATTCAGCTCTTTTTAAAAATATACATCAGCTTAAACCCTTATCCATTTAATTTTACGTGTTTGCCTGCTTTTGGAGTGAGTTACAAAACTGAGCATTTAACTCCTTCATGTTCTTCTTGTCTCCAGGTTATAGGTATCACTTTGCTAATCTACTGCTTGGATTACTTCAGTCCTAGTGGTTACCGGGCTAGGGCGGTCAGCACTGGTGAGGGCGATGGTGACGAGCTGAACTTGTTCAACAGTTTATGGTTTTCCCTGGGGTCTATTCTGCAGCAAGGCGCTGACAACACGCCTAGGTGTGCCTCTGGTAGAATGTTAGCTGGAGCTTTTTGGTTCTTTACCCTAATTTTGATTTCCACTTACACTGCAAACTTGGCTGCGTATTTCACAGGTAATGAATGACTGGATCATTATTCATATATGGGAGAGGCAATACGGCTTAGCTGTCAAATCAGGTTCCAGGGTGCCCTAGTGACCTCTTGTGCGGCTTCAACTCCTCGTCCATGTTTTTTAACTGAGGGTAAAGCAGTTACGTAGAATATTTTCGCCTTTCAAACGTGGGTAAATTAGTTCAGTCTGTTCACCCCTTACCATCCCCAATTCTTTTCGTAACTTGTGTTGTGTGAAGGATGATTACTAAACAACAGCCTGCGTACACAGCCGTCTCTTCTTGCTCCTCGTCGCTATATAAGGAAACGTCCCTGGGGGCGAGGCCCAGCAGAGACGGCTGCTTTTTTAGGATTAATTGAACAGCAAAACATTTTTTGATCATGACCAAAAACAACATTGATATCACCCAAACATCCATGTTACACTGTACCTACACACTCGTTTAAATTAATGCCCTCATATATTACCCTGAAGGCTAACAGTGACCTGTTAAAGGTGATTCTTTTTCAAAGCAATTAATCAACGAAGATTTCTTTCGCAGCCAAGAACATAAAAAGTACCATACAATCCTTAGAAGACCTGGCCAATCAGAACAAGATAAAATATGGTGTCTTAAACGACGGGTCACTTTCCGATTTCTTCAAAAAATCAGAAGTAGAAACTTACCAGAAAATGTATAACACAATGAAAAAGGGTAACACCTTTGTCAACTCGACAAAAGACGGAGTGGCCAAGGTGCAAGAGGGAGGGTTTGCTTACTTGACCGACGAACCATATCTAGACTACTACAACATGAAGGAACCTTGTAACACGACGATGCTGAAAAATTTGTTAGAAGCTAAAAGTTACGGCATTGCACTACAAAGAAATTCTGACCTGACGGATGAAATTTCAGTTGCAATACTCAAGGTAACTAGAAAAATTAATAAATGAGTAAATAAACAAACAAATAAATAAGTTAAGTATGTGAAGGAGTTTCTTATACATTTCCTGCGTTACCGGCTAACTATGAATGCAGTAAGAATAGCTAAAAACGCCAATACCGCGGTCTGACACAGTTTCTTCTCTAGTGATTCCCTCTTTACACTTACAAACTAGGTATTCCGCTTAGCCTTACTCTCTCAACCCACTCTACCACCCAGCCAGGCTCAATCCACTTACATATACCTTAAGGATTCCTCTACATCCCTGAAGTCCAAGGTGTAGTCGATTCTGTGTTCATTTTGCAGCTAAGGGAAGAGGGTTTCTTGGACAAGCTCCGTCAAAAATGGTGGGATCATCGCAGTGACTGCGAAAAAGAAAAGCCAGCGTCAGCTACAACGATGAGGATTTCTTTGGATCACATGGCTGGGGTCTTCATTGTTCTGGCAGGAGGAATAGTTGTATCTATAGTATTTCTGCTGATCGAAAGACGATGTAGCAATCTCAGGGAACAACTTAATAAACCAGAAGTAAGCAAAGATCGAAAATTCGAAGCATCTTAGAGTGTGAGCGAGTGAAGAAAAGAGTGGAAAATGTTAAGCTAGAGTGAAGAGAATGCATATGTTCAAATAACCGTGGGGAAACTTAAAAAAAAAACGGAAATCCACTTTAGATTAGCCCGACAGACAGAAGAGAACGGAGAAACAACCCATCAGTTCAGTATGTCAAGATCACCAGACACTTATAATTTTCCAACAAGCAGATGTTTTTAGGCTTCGTCTCGTGTTCCTTCGCTACGAACGTCGTTCGCGAGGTACGAACACGTGATGAAGCCCTAAGAACGTCCTCGAAGAAGACTACCGACCGCAGAGTATTATCCTTGAATAGAATATATCATTCCATTTCAAAGGAACATTTCATTGCTAAAATACAGTTTCACGGCGGTTAGGGAAATTATAATTCTTTCAAGGTTGAAAAATGAATAATAATTCTCTTTACAGTCGATGATGAGCGTCAGAGATCAGATGGATCAACTGACGATGGCGCCGAGAGTCTTCTCCAGGCCTCTCTCCTTTGAGACCAAAACCTTCAACAACGTGGACAATATCAATTGTAGAAGCATGGACGCGAAGGATGGGGTCCAACCACGTGACAGCCTTGGGGTCCCGAGGAGGCAAGCCAGACTTCCCAATATTTATGCGGGTGCCCCGGAAAGTAATCTGTAAATGTCTTTTGGCACAATGAAGTTATACACCAAAATGCGGTTGACGACTAAAAGCCTCATAGTCGAGTTATTTAAGAGTGTTTCAACATGTTTTGATTGGTCACACATAGAGAGATTTTACTTGACCCGTGAAATAGGTGGTAAAATACTACGCACTATTAGCCGTATTCATACTAGAGACGGATTATCCGTCTAAGACGGGTTATCCGTCGGATAATTCTCGTCAGACATATAATACGTCTTAATTTGAAAGTGGGGCGGTCTTAATATTGGATGGACAGTCCGCCTGAGTTATCCATCTGTTTTTCAGTCAATTTTGGCGGATTTTGAAGATGGATTATCCGTCTCTGGTGTAAAAACGGCCATTATGCGCTAATTCCATCGTCTTCTTTTGTTTACTTGTAGCTATTTTGCAATAGTTCTTATAGTATCTGTTTCACGGGTCAAGTAAAACCACTCTAATTCCAAGAATGCAAACCTTTTTGGACAGCTTCTCTTTGTTGTTTGTTTAGAAACTAGAAGGAAACAGGGGCCGAGTTAGCAGGGGTCGTTACCAGGGACGTGCCGGTCAGCTATTGGCCGATTTTTTTCCCTTGTCTCCAGTAACATTCCCAGAAGTCTTTTCGAAAGTTAACTTGGCCCAGAGGCCTGTTTCTCGAAAGTTCCGGTAACTTTTTGGACCCGGAAAACTGTTTTATGTTTGTAGGGTTTGCAATCAAGATCAAAGTTTCAGAAATTTTGAAAATGCTGAAATGAAGTGATCAGTTAACGAAGCAAAATTGACTGGTTTGTGAGCTAGTAAAGGTGCTACTATTCAACAGGTTTTGATTTTAAAATTTGCCTTCGGGCCCGAAAAGCTCTCGTGCCTTTGGAGAAATGCGCGCCAGCAGTTTCCTTGTCGTTTCTAACGTGGCGAAATTAGTAGTACATTTGAAGGCACCTGGTAATCCAGGAAGGAGACACTCCCTCATGTGGCGTAAACATGTACGTGCCGCTGAACAGGGTGTGGTTTTCAGACTTGAGACATGAACAGGGTATAAAATCTCATTATTTAGCTTCTTGACAAGGGTGGCTTTGAGTAGTCTACATGTGGTAGCAACAATTTTTCCAAATATCTTATTCCATAAATTACTTAATTCTGTATGCGAAACGAAATAAATAATCGTCCTGAACTAAAGTTTCTGTCTTATCAGGGTAGCGAAATGAACAATTTTTGGCTTAAACAGCGTCGGGGGTTTGAAGGCCTCATTGGCACACCTTTACCCACAAGTCTCTTGAGTTCCTCCTTCCCTCCCCCCCCGGGCTGGCAATATATCAAGGCGTGCTAATAGCCCGTACTTCAAGTAACGCTAAGCTTCAAAATTAAATTGCATTCAATAAAAATGTATTTTTCGTCTCCGCTCATCAATGATACAAGTTGTTAAAAAAAGTAGAAATGAACACCCTGCAGAGGAAAGGAATTGAAGTAACTAAACGCTTTTCTCCTTATCATTAGAATCCTGACCGCCTTTTTGCTTAAAACCTGTCAAGGTCTTATCAAGTACTCAATGCTATAGCTTGTTTAGAAATGCTTTTTCTATTGCAGTTATAAGTCGCCATGGATATAAGCCACTCCGTTTATAAGCCCTCCTGACTAAAACCACTTATCAGGCTGTCATTAAGAGCCGGGGGCCGGGGATTTTCCCCGGCTATTAAGAACGTGGCCCCCGGCTACTTTCATAGGAAAACAGAGGAAAAATAGAACCAAAAGAAATCCCTAGCTGTTTGATTCCCCGCCTAATTGTCGTATTTACTCGGCAACTTGAAATCTTAGTGACAACCCTGCTTATGCAGATGTATAAGCCCAAGGCGCACATGTATAAGCAGCAGTTTACGGTATTCAAAATAAAGGAAAGGGAAAAATTCTGACAAAAAAAGAAGATCGAACCTTAAGGTCCCAACTTTGGTATGCGATGGACATTTAGGCAGGGCCGCTGTCGTTGATGGCTAGGATTTCCTAGGCTACTTTCAAGGGAAAACAAAGAAAAGTCGTAGAACTTCTTAACTCTTTAATTCCCTGCCTATTATTTGCATATACCTGGAAACTAGAAAAATCAGCGACAGCTCACTGTGGGTCCATTAATTTAAACAAAGATTAAGTTAGACTGTGGTTAAAGACAATCACTTAACCTCCACTGGTAACATACATGTAATAGCAGGGGTACCCAACCTTATAACTGACCTAAAGCTGTATTGAGGTGGTGAGATGATGCATGGGGTAGGGGGCAGGGGTAAGGCATACAATAGTATACAATGATTAACAATGCAGCAAGCACTGCTTCAGCAAAAAAAGCTTACTAAAACTGATATGAGTTTATTAATTTTCACAAAAAAAGAAAATTTAAGGCATTTTTCTTAAAGGTCTTCCAAACATTACGAGATAAATGTTGTAGGTAAAATCCCTTCTCAGGTTAAATCAGAATTTCGTTTGTCTCCTGTTAATAAAATCCAACTAGTGGTCTATTATCAATGCTGTGTTCTGATTGGTTGAGCTACTACTGGGCTATACGATGTTATAGCCTGCTAGTAGCGAAAATCGCCGGCTTTTTGGCAGTGAAAAAGGATTAAAGTCTAGCTTTAACTAGCTAAAGTTGTTTTGTCTCGATATTTTTGACAAACTAGTTGGATTTTACTAAAACAATTATTCCTTGAGCCCTCATGGCCTCTAAGTTAATAGCCCATTCGGCCTTCGGCCTCATGGGCTATTGACTCAGATCCCATTCACGCTCAAGGAATAATTGTTAATTATTTTTCATTGTTTCATAGCCCTAACTATTAGAGATAGGACAAGAAGGAAAATTGTGAATCCAACTATTTTGAACAAGGGATTTAGACAAGGGAATAGATTTTACCTAGAACATAAACCTTCGGCAATGCTTCCGGATAAAGCTTACATTGTACAAAGAGAAGAACAAGAACTGTAATTAACGAATTTATCAAGCCTCTAACACCATCATATTCAATACTTTTACATGTACAAACATTTAACTTGCTCTTGAAGTCTTTATTCGACAGAAACTGTGTAAGTCAAGTCAAGTCATCCTCAGTATCTTCTTCTTAAAAAGCGGCAGTTTCCCCAATTATGTTCAGTTTATTTCTTGCCATCAATGCTTTCTTGTAATGCTTTCACTCTGGTCTGTTTATCTTTTATCAATTTCTCAAGTTCAGCAACACGGGCTTCCTAAAATTTTAAAAGAAATCATAATGGTTACATTAAGAAATAAGAATTTTTCATTGTGACAAGCAAGTGGGACAAAATTCTATAAACATGTATTGTTAGGCCCAGGCATCATTGAATTTGTCATTTTATCATTGTACATTGTATGCTAGCATGTTGCATTTTGTTGTTAGTGAAACACACCTGTGCACTTAAACACTGTATCAGTCTCCAGCTGCTAATTAAAAAACAATTTTACCTCAAACTGCTTTGTATGATTGTCTTTACATGTAGATTTTGCAGTATAACTAATTTATTTTGCTTGATGTCTGCTATGGATGAACAAGAAGCAGAAAATAGCAAAAAATGTGGAAAAAGACAGAACTCTGATTCCCACAGGCAATTAAATTTCCAAAAAAATTAACCTGGCATGCAGAGCAGTCTTTTTTTTATCAGATAGCACCACATGACAAACAGATTACCCAGATACCTGACAGCTGTAAAAATGTGTATAGATTATATGCGAGACTTATTTACCAATCTGAACACAATAATTTTTCCAGAAAGAAATTCACCTGGGATGCTTTTGTTGGCCATTCACTGGCAATTTTCCTTAGATTTAATACAAAATTTTTCTGTGTTTGCATAGCCTGATAACATGATGGTGCTTGGATTCTTTCTTGGAGGGTGACGCTTTAATTTTTATGAAATTCCTCAGGGGTAGACCCATATTCTTCAGAGGTAGACCCATATTCTTTAGGGGGTAGACCCATAATTATTCTTCAGGGGGTAGGACCCATACTTTTCAGAGGTAGACCCATATTCTCTTAAGGGGGTAGACCCATATTTTTCAGGGGGTGGAGACATTTTTATCAGGGGGATAGACTAATACGTTTTGAAAGTCTTCAGGGTTAAATGCAATTTTATTTAATCTTAAGTCCTTAACCGGGGGTACGGATATAAAATGAAGTAGCCCATTCAAAGTGGTGTGAACATCCTGCCTGCCGCTTATACACCACTTTTTTCTACCCACATTGAACAGCAGCAATGCAAAAAGGAATCTATTTATATAACATAATGCGCATGCTTGCCCCATATAAGTCCTATTAAGCCGCTATGAACAAAACCTTTATTTACGCACACCTGTGTGTAAATAAGAATTTCTTTCCTGATGACATTTTCAGCTGTGTTTGACACAGCTGACTGACATTCAGCTGGAAAAAAGACCACAAATAATTGGTCCGTGTCAGGAAATATCCAATTTGTATAAAGTGTCCTCCATTTTTAACGTTTCTTTATCCTTTACAAAACTTGTAAGTTAATTATAAATTAAGCTTAATAGTGAAAAATTAAGCACTTTCCTCGTCGCCAAACAATCCGACTGATGCAGAAAAATTTCTCTTGCAATAACAAGACAAATTACACAAGAAGACATGAATTTACATTTGTATTACTCACAAAAACAACTGCTGCCAGGTATCTCAAGAAGCCGTAATGACCAACCATTCACGGTTTGTAAATGAACAAAAAGTAGGATGAGAGTCGTCTTTGCTAAAAAACAAGTTTTCTGGATTTCGCCGAGGAAAACAAACATCTTTTCAGTGAATTCAAACCATACTCAACGTTTTCTAACTAACATGTGAGTATTTTAACTTTAGGTGGACTTTAAAACTCTTTTACCTTTGTTTTCGCTTAGTTTCCATTGACTGTTAATGAATATATAAGCAAATTTTCTTTCTCAGTTTTAAGGAGAGAATTTTCTTTCAAACTAGATGATTGCGGAGTGTTTGTAACCAGCCAATAAAAGCATTTGTTTTCCTGTTTCGTGCCTTACGAGAACTTTGCAGTCTATCGAAAAGCAAGCATTTTTGTCAGCTACGTTATAAAAGAATTTGCTAATGCTTTTAGCTGTGCGTATATCGAGTTATGGATGCACTTGGGAAGTTTGGAGAGCACGCAAGAAGCTAGAGTTGCTCTCGGCTGCTCCTCGACCACCTCTTACGCATCTTTCGTGCTCTCCAACCAAACTTCTCGGGCGTGCATCCATAACTCGATATACGCAGGCTAAGCACGAACAACTTTGTTAGTTAAACATTTCTTTTAGAATTAGTTAAAAGTTGCAATGTATGTAGTATTACACACATCAATATGAGTATTATTGAACCTGACATTATTGTCATCCGTAAAGTCATGAAACTACTTTATTTACAATGGCTGAGTGTTTGCTAAGTCATAGATTATCAACTTTTGTGGCAAAATATCACTTGCGATAGCAAGAATTGTCGTGGTACAAGATAAACTGGTACATGTACATTTACACTGTATGCTGAAAATATTAAACGCGGTTTTACCTTGGCTTCGATATTCCAGTAGTCACGTACGTAATAATACACACTTCCACTGACAATCGCTCCCAGAATGATAACGCTAAATAGCAAACCTCGTCTTCTTTCAAGCTGTACCATGATGTGGTTTAAATATTTGAGAAAATGTTCAGAAACAGCAGATATTTTCACTTCGAACTTCTAAACGAGGGATGATCAATTCTTTTTACTTCATGTAAAGGATGTTGTAAATTCCCCTAAAGAAGCAGCCGCTGACCACATTAAGCTTGCGGACACCAACGTTGGAGGAATCATAGCCTGCGTAGCTGGCGGTTCTGTAGTAGTCGAATACCGCCAGCTACTCAGGCTACAGGAATCACTGTCCGAAACTATTTTCCTTCATTTGCCCGAAATGTGAGCAAAAGTTTCTGAAATTAAATGTTTTGAATTGTTACGCCCGAATGTTTTTTGGGAAGTAATGTACTCCTGTTCGAAATAGAATTTTCTGGTTTATGTTTTTTCGTGTGTTCTTCACAGTGATCTGTGAAAATAAAGTGCCGGGCACACAAAAATAGCTTTCAGGCTTTATCCTCTTATTACCATTCGAGGATTCAAGATAGTCTCTCTCTCTCCTTTCTCTGCATGTAGCCAAAATTCAGTATTTGCAGGATTTTTTTTTTTGATGGGCTCCTGGTATTTGTTTTAACAGCTCGATGTTAGGCGGGGCTGGCGGTAGGGGGGCATTACTTTTTCTTCTTTGTTCAGTCAAATGACCGCAGCTTTTGTTAGGTTTATCTTCGAAAATCCAGCTAGTTATAGCTTTAAAAAATGTAATATTACACAGAAAAATCCCAACTGGCAAGAAGTGAACTAGTAGTCTATTTATAGGCGAGAAACAATATCCAGCTATATAGTGCCTATGACTGAATCTCGGCAAGATCGAACTGATACGCGGATACCCAAACGACTAGGGATATTAGCGCCGCATTTGCACGACTGTAATCAGGGCCGCTATAAGAACGCCCATCCTGAAAAAACCTCCAAACTAAAGCAACGTCTGTTATCCTCTGTTTATGACCACAGAATTAGTGAGCTTATGGATGGTGCTTGCTTGTAACAAAGGGAAAGCGGTAATGATTCAACTTTTCAATTTACAAGACAGCTCTTTAGTAGTTAACCTAAGACAGACCTGAACATTTGTTGAGAAAGGGTATTTTCAGTCTTTAAACCCTTGTTTGCCTTAGGCTCACTTACAGATGGCTTGGGAGCGAATTACTTTATCCGTTGAGAGTAAATAAGTCTATAAGTAAGAGGAAATTTGCGGCTAATAGACAGAGAGAGAAAGGGGAACGGGGGATGGGGAGAAAGAACATAAGTCATCGTACGTCCAAAAAAATCATTTAAAAAAGATACCAGAAAAATAAAAGGAGACTGTTGCCTTTAGATACAACACATTAACCAGCAATACAAAATCAGTGATGGAAAACTAGAGTGTAAATAGAAAACCGGCCTCTGCTTAAATCAATTTATAATTAGTCTCCCATCATATCTTACAAAATCGGAAAATCTCTGAAAGATTAGCTTGTAAGAGCAAAAATATGACTCGAAGGCCTTGATAATGCGACGCAACCAATGATACGACGGCACCAAGAGAACTGAAATAATAAAAGCAATTGCCAAAGGTAGTTGTAATTAACATAAAAATGATTCTTAGGATTCGTTTGGAAAGCTGTTACAACTCCCTTGTCAGACAAAGTATCGTCTAACGTCTAGCAGAAACATCAAATATTTAGTTTACTTCTTAGACCAGTAACTGAGCTTAGTGGTGATCAGTTAAATGTAACCAAAACCAGATTTCGGGGAAGTAAACATAAATCATTATGGTCAGTGACTGGCAATGCGAGAAGCCAAGTTTAATTAAAGGTTTTTATTTATCAATATTTACACTCTTTCTTGTGGACAACTTTTGTTATTTTCAGTGTGGTGTGCATACCTATGAAAAGCTGTTAATCACTAAACTATCTATTCTTTCATAATAAGTTCTATATTTCTTTAGTCTGAGAAGGATCTCATTATATATGTATCACCATTTCATTCACGTTGCATAAATCATTAGAGATTTTGTCCCATGGAAATCAATTAGTCCTTCCGAAAACACTTAAAGATTATAATTTAATCCTTTCAGAGAAAGGGTACCGCAAATTAGTTCTAACAGTAAACTACGCTCTGTACAAAGAACAATCATTGGATTTTAATTATTTCTGCGCGCTTCTTACTCTAATTTAAGAAACTAAATATTGCCTAATAAAAAACGTTAGTGGTGCGTAAGACATGAAATATCTTCTCTCTTCGTTTTGTCATAGTGTAATTCTTTTATCATCGCAAGATAAGCTAAAAAGAAGTAGCATTCATTATCAGCATTCTAAGGGAGTAGCAAGCTGACTAGCCGTGTGAACTTTATTGAATGTCCTGGCGCGTTCTTTGTTCAAGAGCCGTCATTTATAACACAAGTCCAAGAAACAAAGCCGAAATGTATTTAAATAAAAAGCGAAAAGTCCTTACAAGAACGCCATGTGACAATAGCCGATTTAAACACCTAAACAAACAAAAGGGAGAATTTATACGAAGAAAAGAAACGCATCGGGTTTGACTGACGAGATCACAGTTACTAAGAGGTGCGTGTCCTCCCAAAGAGCGCAATGCAGAAATCATCAGTTTTGCCCTTTATACTCCTCTGTCTTGCAGTTTTTGGAGGTAAGGACCCTTCAAGTAATTCGCCGGCTTTTGAGACCAAGGATTTTTTTTCAGATTTCCATTTCGGATGACTGGTTCATTTGCCATGTGCAAACCAGAACTTCGGTCAGTTTTCATTTCACTGTTACTTCTGCATTTAGTTATAAAACCATACCCTTAATCTTAGAAGATCTCCACTGCTTTGCGATTAACCAATGATACTTAACATTCCATCATTTCATTGGTCCGTTAATAAGCCTGCAAGTGGTTGCCATATTCTAGAATGGTAGGGTTATATTTTGCACTAATAAAACAAGTATTCATTCACGAATTACTTGATACTTTAGGTAAACATTTAAGCTAAAAAGTGAGTCAAGGTACTTTTTTATGCAGTTCGAAGGCCAAAATATTACATGTTTTGGATATTGTGAAGTGTAAAGAGGATTTGAAATAATTTGAAACAATTCTTTATTTAAGCGTATGCTCAATCATTCATAAAAGCAGTGATTCTTGACGAAAAAGAGCAAAGAACAAAGAAAAACCTACAGGAACCTCCTACAGAGAACATTTTACTTCATCTACAAGGCGGAAAAATTCTCCAGAATTTAATGACTTATTGAAAAGCGTTCATTTGCCACGGATTCAACGTGCCTCTCATATCTTACTGGCCTGTTTTCAGTCAAGGATAGATAAATTACTGAACTCAGAAAGTGGCATACTTAGGACGTTTTCCCAGAAAGAGTACCGTATCGTATCAATACGGTTATTCAAGTTTCCCATTTAACCAATTTACTAGCTACTAACTGTGCAACTTTACATAAAAGGCAAGTCAACTGCATGCGCAGTTGCAATAGTGATGTTTCAAATTTAAGCTTAGACACACCAAGTCACTTGTACTTAAAATCTACCTTACTGGCCTTTACTAAGGGGTCAGCTTAATTTGCAGTTAAAAGGGATACGAGGTCAGTCTCAGTAACAAATTCTTTAGTGTAAAATTAATCCGCTCTTTACTGCAATACACTCTGTTAAGCTGTAGAGGTTCCATACTTTACCATGCTGAAGGTTAGCGTAGGATACAGGCTACTTCACTTGCCGTATGAAAATACTAGCGTGCATTTTAGCGCAGCACTTATTTTTACTTAGAGAAAGGTATCGTCCGCTGATATCACCACTAATAAACTGAACAATCGCTGAAGGCTTCCAGCCTTTTTAATACGCTGTGATTGGAGAAATTTACCGTAAAATCCTGAAAAAGAATAAAAAAGGGCTCGAATATAAATCCTCCTTTGAAATTCAAAACGCAGAAAACCTTCTTGTTATACTGAGAGAAAAGCTTCTAGTATTAAAATACCAAGAAAAGCGTATCAGAAGCGCAAGCAAGAGAGAACGACTAATAGATATCGATGCTGTTCAAAAACCCTGAAGCGAGTCTCCACTTGTTAGATTTACATCCAGCTTTTATCACTGAGTTTTGTGTAAGGTATTGCATTTTTTATATAGTTTATTGTCGTTGCATTCGAAGTTAGCATGTTCTGAGGAATGAAAGTCGTCATCAAATTTCTTTTTGATGCCCCGACATTATCATTTGCACGTTCAAAATCTTGTTGACGATTGAGCCTCCTAGTAGACAGTTTTGAAACTGAGCCCCTCCTTAAATATTTAAGCTCCTTAGAATATTAATTTTGTCACCTCTGAAAAAGTGATTTGAAAAATTTAGGCCACGAGGCTTATTTGCGCAAATTTTACAGTATGCCCTGATCAGCAGCCTACCCGTTCACTGCATTAATTCATGGTAAACCACACTTCAGGGTAGGTCAAATCTTTATTGCCTTTGAATCAGAGAACCAAGGAAAGGAAACTGACTGTTAACTGGGAAAAACCAAAAATTGTTGACATGCATTGAACTACGGTTTCCCCGTTATAAAACTTTGAAAGCCAGAGTTTTGGTCAGCTGCCAAACAGTGATATGACTCAGTATGTTTTAAATATCAAAACTTCTCTTTAATTTCCTAAACTCACTCACTGATAGGTTAAAACTGCTTTAGTGACCACTGAGCGAGGTCATGTGCCAATCAGAAACCTAGAGCTTTCCAGAATTAAGACGACGGAGTGGTACGCAATGTTAAACCGGGTTAGACTGATTGTAATAAAGTCTTGTTTTTCATTTTCGTTTAGATAAAAACAAAATATGACATGTTTGTTTTGGTTATAAGTGCGGCAGAGGACATTAAACAAGTGTGAAAATCAATAACACCAACTATCCAAATTAATTGCTTCCGGCTGCAAAAGCGAAATTCAGTGTTTCCATGTCAACCAAGAGGATGTCAACCCATTTCGCTATAGCTCGGAGTTCTGTAGAGCGAGGGCTTGCTTTTTCGGATAAGATCGCCACCAAGGCAAAGTTTCTCAACTGTATTAAAAAGCAGTGATACGTTCGGTACAATATTAATTTTAACGAACTGGAACTTCGATGTCAACTTTAAGTGGCCATTAATAACGAGTTTCTGGAAGCAAACTGAATGTGCAACTTTTCTTTCACTGATGGGTTTATTTATACATACATACATACATAAACTTTATTTATCCTCGGATTTTAGTGTAGCTTATTTTAGAGGATATTATATTTAAAATATGTTTGTCTTTCCTGAGGCGTTCCAAATTAACTTCCTGACGATTTCTTTTTAGTGCAAAACAAATTAAAAAGCCGTGATGATAATGTCTTTGTAATTGTTCTGAAATTTAAAAAAACCCATCTAATTTAATATATTCATTGAATGCAGAAAATTGACACTTTGTTGATCATAGTTTAACCTTTGGACGCTAGCAAATTTGAAACGTTTTTAAGGCTTAATTAAATCTTCAATTTACTGCTTTAGTGGCACTGTCCTGGTGACTTAGTGAGTTTGTAAACCATGGTAACCTATCTTACCGTAAACTTCTCTCAGGAATTGGAAAAAAGGAACAAAGAAAGAAAGAAAGAAAGAAAAAGAGAAGAAATAATTTCTTTCAAAAACGGTGTCTCAACCCGTAACTGCCAGCCCGGGTGTTGGAGCACACTTACTTAATTTCTTTGAATTTTATTGTAGGTGGACACAAGGACGTTCGCTTGAGCCCGGAAGATGCTAATTCATTCGGCGGCAAGGTTCGCAGATCGGCACTTCACAAACTTTTTGGTATAAACATTTATCACGAATGTTATGTTGAGGGCTGCTCGTTTGAAGAGGTCAATGAAGTTGACGAAATACCATCCAAACAAAAAAAAGTGAGTAGCCTCAAATTCATTTCATTTCTTGATATCATTCTGTAGTCCAGTTTTAAATTCGTCGCAGCCGCTGAATAGAGGCACTGAAGACTCATTTATACAGGATTAGCCTCGACCTAAAGTAAAATGTTTACAAATACCGGCGAGAAGGTGCCTGAATTGACTTTAAAACAATAGACAGTTGTACACAGGTCTTCTTCTGACTGGAATTTATGACATATTTACCTTAGATCGAGGCTAACCCTGTGTAAATGAGTCTTTTGTGCTTCTATTCAGCGGTCACGACGAATCTCGAAACTGGACTATTAATACAGTTAGAGTGACGTTGAGTGGCGTTAGACACAAAGGTAAACCTTGTCCCCAGGGTTTTCTCCCTTCCCTCTTTTCCTAACGGAAAGGCCTGGGGAAGAGGATACAACTCGGAGGCTGGAAACTAGTTTTGATCCCAGGCCTGGTCCAATCTTAAGGTCCAATCGGTGTCTTATTTAAAGACGGAAACTAAGGGCGCTTTCCATTTGTCAGAACTTATCATGAATGGCTTGACAATTCCCATCGTAATGAAAGCATTTCACTTTTAATCAAAACTATCTAGCCTGACATCACTCAAATTCATAATAGTTTAATGCACAAAGGGGATAATTTTTCAGCCAAATTTCTCGGTAAAAGCCCTTTTCATTTTCGGCCAGTTCTGACAAATGGAAGCGACCTTAGTTTGCTAGTAACTATTGCAGTTTAGTAAAATCCAACTAGTGGTCTATTGTCAATGCTGCGTTCTGATTGGTTGAGCTACTACTAGGTTATATGTTATGTTCGTAACACCGGTTCCAGTTTGAACTTTCTTAGTAAACTCTATCAAATAGTTTAGTCAATTAACAGCGAACCTGTTGGAAAGATATTCAAACTTTCAACATTGAAAAGTACGTGACAACCTTTAGCTTTGAGATACTTTGCTTAGTTTTTTAATTTTGCAAATTCCTCTCGTTTGACCGCGGCGGAATCCCGAACTAATCTAAACGCATCTTAATCCCATCTTGCTTGAAGAGGTCACTCCATGGAGTAGCACATGTACATGCAGTAATAAGTGGCCAGATGGATCCTTAATTTGTAACCCAACCTGATACATGCTACATGCGCACGAGACAGGGTTGGGCTGCGCTTGTTGTGGTTGGTATATCAGTTACACCAGCTTAACCTAACCTTTTTCGTTTATTTGCAAATTTCCCAAAAAGCACGTGCCACTTAAAAAGGACACGTCATCCTCTGTGAGCTTTAATATCTTCCCGAATCACAGAAAACCTAAGAAAAGTATACTGCGCCACATGGGAGTCTACGCAAACCGTTTTTACATTGATCATATTACAGTAGTGCCTTTTTCCGTCTTATTTGAACCGATAAAGAAAGAGGAAGGAGGCAATGACAAAGGCCAGTTCATCGCCAGCGGTGGATCCAGAAAAATTCATACGGAGGACCGGCTGGTAGCAGTTCCAAGTGTTTTTCTCAATAGGCATAAGTCTTTTTCGTTGTGATTTTATATGAAATGGGACTGTTAGTAAGGGTTTAGTGTCCTCTTGGGTGAGAGGGGTGGGTGCGTAGAGATTCCTCACTAGAAACATTTATACGTAAGCGTACAGCTAACAAGATTTCTTTCAAAGCAGGTCGCGATGCTGTCACTTTGACATTTGCGACCTCGCTTATTGATTTGAACAGATAAATTATCAATCAAAAGATCAATCAATCACTGATTTTTTTGTGTTAACAAGGCTAGCTAACATTATGTTATTTTCATTTTTCTTTCAGTACGAGTACTACTACACTTATACCTGTTCGAAATTTGGCCGACACTGCAAAGGTTTGTGCATCCTAATATTACAGACCACATTTCCTTTACCCCCCTCCCCCCCTTCAATGTTACATTCTCGTGAAAAAAAAAAAACGACAACAACAAAAAAAGAAACAAGAAAACAAAACAAAACAAATACTAACAGAAAAAAACCAGACTTTTCTGTGTATACCGCTTGGCCTCTGGGTGAGATTGGGTTCTCAGTGAGAATACATAATATACAGGCCGTCCAGATTCGTTTTGTAATATAAGACGTAGAGAGTAAATTTCAGTTTTGAGGAGAATCTCTTCATCTAAAACTGTTCGCAAAATATTTGTGACTTACCTTGTATTTTTGATGTTTCTACCTTTTGGAGCCATTTCGAAACCTTTTTAATTTAGTGAGAATTTTGCGTGATGCAACTTAAAATAGTAATACCAGTTCCAATAAATGTATATAACGTACTCTCTCTTTTGCTCTGTTTCTAGTCTCTTTTAATGAACCTCTACCCCCCACCCCCCATGAATATGATTGGCATTACATGCGTACAAGCTATGAGTAATTTATAATACATATATGTGAATAGGTGAGTTACTTTTTTATTTTACAGTTCCTTGTACCTACAGAGATGACTGTAGCTTCGGAAGCTGGGGTAGTTGGCAGGGAAATATCAAGGTTAATAATCCTGGATGTTATAAACAGACCAGAAGCAAACCGTACAACCACCCACTTCAAACTGTGATGAGGCGTCACGGCTGCGGGGGACTCAACACTAACTGCGCGGCTCCGCCTGTTCAAAGCAGAATGCAGTGTAAGTATACGTGTCCCTTCGTTGCTACAATAAGGTGCACACGTTCTTTGAAATCAAGGAGAGTAAAATGAAAAAATGTAGTGTAAGTATTTCTGCCTTCGTTGCTGTAATAAGGTACACTTTCGACCTCATCAAGAGACTACCCTACGAGCAGAGGTATCTCTCATGCATCACTTTTAGCGTTTACGAAGTCGCTCGCGTCATTTGTCAAGATAAAACTCGAAAAATGAGAAGAATAAACCTAGAAGAGCTCTCGCAAAATTGTGCGCAGAGGGATCAAGAACAAAAACTTTACCTGCTGAAGGTCGCATAGAATCTAAAAGCAATTTTGTTTTCGCGTCTTATTGGATCTGGTCATTGTGAAAACTGTAACCCTGCCATTCCATTATAAGGGAACTCTGGATTCTGGAATCCCGGAAAGTTTTTCTTGGAGGGAGGCCCTGGAACACTGAGTTGGAATACAAAAAGCGTTATCATTTTCACAAATTTTGAAACAATATTGTGCACGTAATGTTGGATCTTGAGGAAACAGTTAGTTTTGTTTTCCCGAGAGTCCTGATGTTTCCCTCGACTTCGTCTCCGGAAATTAAACATCAGGACTCGAGGAAAAACAAAACTAACTGGTTTCCCAAGGGACCTGGCATTAAGTGTTTTGTTACATTTCTAGACTTTCACTTCAACGGCAACAAAAGAATAACCAAAGTGAACCAAAACAGTCGACTCGGTACTTATAACAACACAAATTTAATTCTTAAAACCACTGAATGAATGATTTACAAAGTACTTTCCTTATATTATCTGGCCGGAGTTTTCCTCCATTAGCTGCTGTTTCTCTTCTGGGATGACTTTGAAAATCGTTGCTTTTTAGCTTGAGGCTTCGTGTTTGTGTTCAAGTTGTTGTGCTCATTCACCAAAAGGAAAACTGACAGTGTTTTTCATCCCTTCTGTCTCACCACTTTCCACCATTCTTTGATCACGTGCTGATGTAGCCCAAGCGGGGTACATTGCTTAATGTATCACAATGGGGATACATTTGATTTTAGTCAACGCCACGTGACCAAGAATCAACCAATGGCAGTCCCTGATTAGCTGAGTGAAAGTCTAGGAATATAACAATACTTTATGTTTCATCAGGTGTTTGTAAAAAAGCCAACTGTCAGCCGGGATCCTGGAAACAGTGGTCAGGGGTCATAAAGCAGGGTACCTGTGGTACACAGACCAGAATAAGACCACAGATTCTGACATGGACTACAATTCAGAAAACAGGCTCTTGTTCGGGAGTGCAGACATCTTGTCCTGAACCTGCAAAGGAGAGTCGGAAGATGTGTAAGTATTTCTTACACGATAAAACAAAAACTGCTCAACGGTTAAGCTTTGTAATCTTATTGTTTTACCCTGTTGTACAGTTTGTCTCTTTAAGTGACGCGATTTTCTGCCACTGCACTAAAAAAGTCACTTGAAGCTGACTTGATCAAGTTTTCTCTCAAAGTTTCGCTATGCTTTTCGTTATATGGACAGAATAAAGTAACTCAGTAACTCTAAAGTGAGGCTTCATACAATTTTATTCTTAAGCCGAATTATAGACAGTTTCATCCTACCATTTCACTTTAAGAGAAACTGCCAACTTGAATCTAATGTTTGCAGAAAACGTTCTGATTCTGAATCTCTCCAATGACGCACAGCTGTCTATTTTTATACGGCTTTTATCCTGACTAGAAATGATATTATCAAAAATGAAAAATATTTGCATCTTATTAGTACTAAACCAATTGGAATGGACTTTGTCTTTCTCAGGTAGTTGTTCCAAGGCAGAGTGTTCATTAGGAGACTGGAGCGAGTGGAAAGGCAAAGTCGAACAGGGGCGTTGCGGCACACAAAAGCGAAGACGGGTATACACGAAGGAAACTGTTTACGAACAGCACAACAAGCAATGCCCTAGCCTTCCTCAAAATTGTCTTGCACCTGTTGAAGAGAGCCGTGCAATGTGTAAGGAAACATTAATTGGGCATTATAATAATTCATATAAACGTTTGGACGTTAAATCACGTGTATGTTGTAGTTAATTTTTTATCTCAGGTAATTTTTATTTTTCCTTTGTTTAACCTTCATTAGCATACACTACCATACCCAAGAACAAAATAAAAATAAAATTACCTGAGATAAAAAATTAACTGCAACATGTGCATTGAGCAGGGGTTCCTGGATTTAGTCGTTTCATTGTAATGAGATGCTTACCTGATTGTCATCCGCGCGCTATTGCAAAGGACACCTCCTCCCGAACGCCGCTGATTACGATGTGGACATTATTGTAGAGATCAATAATGAAGGGCTCCATGGAATAACGGCCCGTTCTCCTTTTTTTTAATTTAGGAGCGGACGTTTTGCATTCCAAGTTATACCACCATTTAAAGAGGGTCTACTGATTAAAAACCAGTTTTCACGATTGAGTTCTATTAGTTGACAGCTAATTAAGATTACTTTGTCTAAAAACTAAGTAGAACCGAACTAACTTTTGACCGTGATCTAACAAAGTAGGAGGTTAATATAGAAGTGGTAACTTCTCAGCATCTAACGTAAAAAATCACTTGATGCGGGAGAAACTTGACACAGAACGTGACTCAAGCCTTCTGTCTTGCTATACATGTAGGTAGCTGTAAATATGCCACATGTTCGCTTGATGATTGGTCTCAGTGGGAACCTCAAGAACTGGAACATGGTAAATGTGGTCAGCAGCAGACCCGTAAGAAAACATATTCGCTGACTTGGGCTTATCAGTCGCATGTGGAACAGTGCCCCTCCCTGCCGCAGACATGTCCTGATGACATCGTTGAAAAGAGAACGCAATGTAAGCGTATAATCAACCACCCTTTTCCTCTAATTATTAAACAAAACCCACTTAATTTTAGTGTATTTAGCAGGAAAAAAAACTAATTGTGGACACTATTTTTACGGCATCTCCTACTAAAGACGGAACCACTGCTTTACGTGGTCATCTGAGCCCCGTGAAGTCCAGCCGTTTGCAGGGCATAAGCAGTACCTTCATTTTGCACTTATTTTTTGAGACCCCCCCACCCCCCCTGGAATTGACCGCCCCCGACCAAGCCCCCCTTTCTACCGCCAAGAGCTTCCGACTAAGCTAGCCCCAACGTCTTTTTTTTTACAGAAACTTTTCGATGTTAGGAGAGTTCTCTCTTGTCGATATCCATTACTTTTTTGTTAAACGGCTTCTAAATAGTAATGTAGAAATGAGCTTGAAGAACGTGGTAAACTCTTCAGTTGATCTGAGCAAAGTTCTACAATAAATTCACAATAATCTGTAATTATTTGTTCATTTAGGAGGTATATTTTAAAAAGGTATACGAGAATTTTTAAATTATTAATAGCTGTTTTGTCACGGTTTGGACAGGTTGAGTTGGATAAGACAATATATGAATGATGCTTTATCAAGACCTTCGATAAAGAAAGCGACTGTCTTAGACTATCTCAATTACATCATTCATTTTTTATTTTTCAACAAGAAACGTGTTAATTGAAAAATTTAGAATCAGACTGAGTCGATGCTAATGACAATATTAATACTAATACACATTTATTATATTTATTGGGCAAATTTTCGAGTTCTAAAGACCCTCACTTTCGAAACGAGGCTAACTGCAAAATCTTCCTTGTGACAATGAGTTCATTTGTATGAGAATAAAAAATCTTTTTCATATCAATAGCTTCGCACTTATCCGAGAGGCTTGGGACAACTCGGAAATGGCCTATGGGTATTAAGTCTGGTTTTTAATACAGTTTTTTTTGCATAAAAAGGCAAATGCGTTTATAGAGACTCCTGTGATGTAAGGGCATGGAGCGAATGGGATAAACCACTGACCGAAGAAGGCTGCCAAGTGCAGACACGAACCAGAAGCTACGTTTATCCCCTTAAACACTCTGTACAGAAGGACTGCAGTGGCTTGCTAACATCTTGTATAACAGAACCAAAGGAAAGCAGGAACTATTGTAAGTACTTTTATGAAATAACTAAGATAGTACGCGCGCTCTGATTGGTCGAGAGGCGTGTTTGTATGAGAGTATGTAAACATGGTTGTGAGGTCAAGATGTTTTGCTTTTCGCGCGCAAATCACACAAGCACGAATTTGAGAAAGGTTTCGAGTCGAAAAACTCGACAAGTTTACTTTATTTACCAGTTTCCTCGTCGGTTGAAACTTGAAAAATCTTTAGAAACATGCTGTGTCAATTTTTTTACGCTTGAACTCACATTTTAAGCTAGAAAAACCCGTATTTTGGAAAGCATCTTTTTTGCAAAACAAAGACTGATTACGCGTACAAGGTTAGTGTACAAGACTTCGCGACTGGTAAGAATTTCTCTTTTAATCATTGCTCTCAACAAGAGAGTTTTGCTTTTTTCTCGGGAAAGTTATTTTATAAAAGCAAAAGAAAACTTTTTTTCTTGTATTTGCATATCCTGATCAGTAAGCGCTCGAGGGGTTGTGAGAATTCTCGACAGCTATGCAAACCCTCGACTTCGTCTCGGGTTTGCATGACTGTCTCGAATTCTCCCAACCCCTCTCGTGTTTATATCAGGCTATGCAAACACGGAAAACGTTTTCTATTGCTTAAAAAGAACCTAGTAATTAAGAACCCGTGTACTTAAACGTTGGCACAACAAGGGCAAATATACAGCAGTTCTGCATCAGCTGAAATCATGTATACAAGATATGTGAACAAACTTCTTGAACGAAGACAAGGAGAAGCTTTGTCAGCGTATCCAGTTCGACAATTTAATAAGTAATTGCTTCCCCTCTATTGATTCACTTGAAAACGTTCGCTCGGGCCCCAGTTTTTAAAACATTAGATAGCGCTCTCCAGCGGATAAGTATTAGGAAAACCAATTGAGTCACCCACTGAAAAGAGAGAGATTTATGCAGAGGATAGCATTATCTACCTTCAAGGAAATTGAGGCTTTCATGGATCTCCTACCTCGCAGATTTAACAGTGAATGTCCACCAATTTAAAACGGAGCCCATCCCCACCGTTAGCACAGCTTAATTTTTGCTCATAATTCTTAAATTCACTTTACTTTTTTATTTCATTGTTGCTTCTGTAACTAAGAAAATGCAATTTTTTGATACAAGGCAAGTGCAAACACGTAGCGTGTACACTGGCCGGATGGTCCGATTGGAGCAGTGCCGTCCTGACTGTAGGGCAGTGTGGGAAGGAGAAAAGAATCAGACATTATGTTGCTGAGGAAAAGTTCACTTTTGCCGAAAATTGCGACGGACTCACAACGTCATGTCCCGCCAGTCAAGAGGAATCTAGAACGATGTGTATGTTTAAGCTGTTTTTAAGTTGTCTCTTAATTCTGCAAGCTTGTTTTAGAATTTATTGGTTATAGAATTTCTATGAGAAGCCCATTATTCTAAGCCTTCGGGCCGTTCTAGAGGATCTCATGGATAACCTGTGCGCGCCTAAAAATTGCCCAGAAAAATCTGGGCGAGACTTCAGTTTTTGTGAAAAAACGGAATGTCTTTATTCGCAGTACACTTTCTGGGGTCATGCATTACTGTTTATTTGAGAACAAATCTTAATTAATAAATAAAAACGACAAATTACTTTGAAGATAATTAAGGAATACGGGATATCATTTTGAGCTAAAACATTGAAGGCTAACTTCAAGTTATGTGACTGTTTTCTTTTCTGTGCGCAGGCAAATGCCCGTATGTCACGTGTGACATTAGTGACTGGAACCCATGGCAAGGAGCGCTTCCCGCTGATAGCTGTGCACAGCAAATAAGAACAAAAAACGTTACAGAGAAACAACACGAAAAGATTCAAGCTGCAAACTGCGACGGCTTGCAAACAAACTGTCCCCCCATTCCTCAGGAAACAAGGCAGTGGTGTAAGCTTAACTTAATATTTACGAAGTTAAAGCTGAAATTGTTGATATAAAAGCAGTACAGTGTTATTACAGTTTTAATCGCTGGAACGTGTGATGAATGTATTCGTATCGTTTTCACCGTCTTGAAACACGTTCTTACAAGAATTAAGAGAAGCATTTGCTGAAATACATCGCATTGGGCGTTTATTTTCTTAAAGAGAAGTCATTAAAGGAGCTGCGTTATGAAGTCCTTCAATATCCGAACCATGGAAACCGCCACCATATTAAGT
>BOPM01000181.1:86738-102638 GCA_022179025.1 Porites australiensis
AATTCATATGAAATATGTTGTGTTTTGTATGTGCCGCACAATTAAAATCTTGATTTCAAACTGACCTCGGAAGCTAAAATTCAGCCAGTTTTTACAGGCAGGGAAGACATGCCAGTTGCTTTTGACTTTTCTCACCAAGGTCACGCGTTGGTCACGCTCTACGTCCAATTTTTATGCTCTGATTGGTCAAAATTTGACAGGTGTGTTCATGCGGAAAATTTATGCAGCATCTTGAAACTTGTTTACTTTGCTGAAGCTGACACAGTTTTGTGTCAACTTGTGATGTTTTTAACTGTCTTTTTCCACTGAATGTACAAAATGAAATTCAGCTGCTATCAAGAGTCTTCTGTTATTCATGGCTAGTTTGTTTATTGGGTTTTTGGTTGAGAACAGAGTCTCCTTCGATCTTCCAAGATAAGCCGGGAAGAGGAAGGAACCTCTGCCGACATCCTCAACAATTCATATTGAGCATGCTCCAAATTCAAATTCTTTCTCTTTTCAAACCGTTACCGTAGCATCCACTGTGTTTGTCAGCAAATGTAAATGTCAGCGGGAACGTACCGGCTCGTTTTCACCCTTCCGTAGCTGTGATTCCTCTGGATTTGGAAGCTCTATAGGAACAATTTCACCTCTGGAATCTAAACTTGCCATGTTTCCGTGTAAAAAGATAAAAAAAATCTTAGAGCTAAGGTAAAACTTAAGGTGCTTTTCAAAAACAAAGCATGTAACCTTGAAACACAGAAACACACAAAACGGATCGAAATCCACCAATCACAAATCACGAACGACCTTTTGTTCGCTAAGAGGTTCGCTAAGATGAATAAAAGGCAAGAAAGCGAAGAAAGCGCCGCTTCTTCAGGTTTTGATTGACGTCGTAGAAAAACATAAAATCCAAAGACGTTTGTGGCATCGCAAGTCGGGTGTTATCCACAAACAGCTGTAAAAGCATCGATCATTTAAATGCAACATGGATTCTGTAGCCTCATGATCTTATTTTGAATTAATGTTATCGCAAAGACAGAAGAATAAGCAAAGATAATATTTCTTAAAGATTATTATTTTTATTCAAAACCCAGTTGTTTATCCTTCTAAAAACGTCTCGTAACAGTTACTGGATTGTGAATCCGTTCACGCAGCAAAATCGGCTAAGTACATGGTAAAATCCAAAACAAAATCCATCTCGAATCTGGGTACATTTTCTAATTTTCTAAAACTGAACGTTCAATCGATAATTTTCTCAAAATTCCCGCATGAAATTGAAGCGGCAGCTATTTGTTTTTCTATGGAGCGTGGGCGCAGAAAGAGTCAGCAAAATCCCAGAATATGAGTGCGTGCACAGATAAAACTGGTTTATCCAGTATAAAACTTGTCTGACTCATCCAAAAAGCTGGATGATCGGCAGATCAAAGGAACTTGAAGATGTCGGCAGAGTTGCTTCCTCTTTCCCGACTTATCTAGGAAAGATCGAAGCGACTCTGCTAGCAGGGTAAAAAGTCACATGAATATGCTCAAACAAGTTTATTGTTTGATTTAAATTATAAATTCAAGTTAATATATTGGAGCTTCGCTTTTAGCCCTGGCTAAATCTATATATTATACTAGCTAGTGTCTGATCTTCTGTGTTATTCTACTGACACAAGGCTATTATACAACTATCCCCAAAGAAATTAAACCCGGTGAACATGTTGTGTTTACATTTTATCCTAGAATAGCGCGAGATTGTTTAGCCAATCATATAGCGTTTAAGTTCACAATGCGCTGGATTGTGCCAGAATTTGCTTCAATCTAGTTGATGGAGGAGAGTTTGGTCCAGGTGAAGAATATCCTATAAACAATATTCCACCCATAGGATTAGACCACTTGAAAAAATCGCTCTGACGTACCTAGAGTCCTGTTTGTTGAAGAAAACTTTTTGTAAAATATCCTTATATACACTACCAAATTAAATATACTCGAAGTTTGAGTTCAGTACGATATAGCACTATATAGGCTATGTCAGTTACAGATTGCATAAATTCTTTAAAAGAAAGAAAAAGACAAATTTTCAGGTGCAAACTTTCTTTTACAAGTTCTAATTAATTTTCAAAAGTGAACAAACAAAACTCACGTCTCACGAGGGCCATTAATGGCCTTTACAACAGTCTAAAGCTATGTTTATACCATACCGCCGAAAGCTATCTGGCCAGTATGAACAGCAATGACCTGGGACTGGAATAAGTTGTTCACACACATCAAACATAACATCAAACATCGTTCCGGAGCGGTTGGCCGAGAGGGTTTGGTGAACTAAATCCCAGTCTTCACTAACGAATTACTTCCGTTTCATTGAACTCAGGTCCTCACCCCAACTTATTCTTTTCCGCTACGGTCCAAATACCTGTTCACACTGCACCAAAGGGTAGAACAGAACTTATCCGATATGTGACGCTCCACTTTCGAAATTTGCGCAGCGCAGATCCGCTCCGTTGCAGAAGTCGCCGCTCTAATGTGTGAACAGAAGTCCTATCCGGAAGAGCAATTTTCGTATGACCTTGAAATGAAAACGGGCGAACAAAACAGAAACAACAAACGAACGGAAATAGAGCGATTTGATTGGTTTATCGAATGGATACAAACGCGCGCGGCTTTTGGTTGGTTAAGCGAACGCTCGGGTGAAAAAACTTCACGTCCAAGAACGTTCTAGAAATCAACCGATACTTCGCTTTGACGTCATACTGCAACACGATTGGTCAATCGAGCAATGCGTTCTCCATATTAGGGTTTTCTTTGGCGGGAAAACGAAGACTCCATGTTTTGATCTTTTTATCCATTGGCTGACAAAACAAATAACGAACACTTACAGCGACCATTTTTCAAGGTCATACGAAAATCGCTCTATCAGGGTTTTTCGTGCCGGCGTAAGAGCTATCTGGTATTGTTTGAACATCACCTAGTAAGTTTTAGGGCTGACGAATGGTCTTTGCGAGCATTCGCGAGCATGCCGGGCACTGCGATTTTTTGCGAGCACGAGCAGAGATAAAACATTTGCTCATTTTGCGAGCAGCGAGCAGTTTAGATATTACAACTCGCGAGCAGCGAGCACTTCTTAGACTTCATATATTTTCCGCTTGCAGCAATCCATATGGAAAACCTTTTTTTTTTTTAAATAAAACAGAAAATATTTTGAAAAGGGTTTTGATTTAGAGCCCATCAAGTTCTTTGAAGCTAGCTTGAGTGACACCTTATCGAGATCTAACAAATTACAGTCGCGTTTGATACCAAATGACGTCACATTTTCACTTGACTTCATCGCGCACGTGTTCGTATGGATCAGAAAGCAAAGGTCACAAGAAGAACAACCATATATAACCATGCATATATAGCTAGATTAGCTAATTTATTATTTATCGTTGTCATTTATCGCGTGTATTTTCACTGAACTTGATAGCCATATATAGGAATTAAGCACCATACAGAGTTACATTTACTTTAACCCAAAGAAGGATTTACAAAATTTCGAGCAATACTGACAAGAAAGCGAGCTTGCGAGCAACTGCAAAAATTTGGGGAGCAGTTAAAAATTTTAATGGACCATTCATCACCCCTAGTTTTGTATCCTCACATTCCAAATCCGTGCAAATGAAAAAACGAAAAAACGTAATACATTCACAATCGATGAGTTTACGTTGATCTTCCTCCCCATATCTGAAGCCAAATGAGACATCAGTCGCCGTCACTTAAATGACAATCAATAAAGAGTTTATACCACGCAACTTGCTTAATACTTAAGTTCAATGAACCCAAGGCAATGTGGACTTCTCCAAGTAACACTTTTCGACCAAAAATACCTTGTTTGCACCATACGCTTACCTTAAATAAATGAAAGAAAGAAACAATACAATGACTGATAGTTCAGAACAGCTAATTATAATCTACACCATTAGAGGCTGTCTATGATGAAGACTAGCAGTAAACAGGGTCGGTCCGATTGTTCTTAGACATTTTGTAATAAGGACACATTTGGTAACAACTTAACAACTTAACAACTTACGCATTTTGTAATTCGAATTGCGGCAGTTTTGGTTGCTAAAAATTGCGTAGACCGACGCGATGATCACAAATGCTGCAACCCTGATTACAAAATGCTCAGCTTCCTTTCATTATCAAATGCGTAATTTGTTAACAAATGCTGCAACCTTTGTTACAAAATGCATTGTTAATACAAACTGGCGCAGAGCAGCGATAAAAGTGGCCGAACGACCCCTATTTTTTTAAACTAATTACACAAGCCACGAAGAATAACATCTTTATAAGATGATGATCGTTTTTATTTTGTTTGTGTTACTGTTGTTATTTTTTTTATTTAAATCACCGAAACCTACCAGTAATTCCTGGTTGTGAATTTCACGGAGAGGATATTTGATTTTGCAATTGTAGACTGGAGCGGCACTCCGACGAGTGATTGACGTCTTTCGCTTCAGAAGCCTGCTGCCTTGATCTTTTATCAAATAGGTCTTGACGTATGTATCTACCCGCAAAAATTAGATTTTTTCATAATGTGATATAATGGTAAGGTGTCGCTATTGAACGCATAAAAAAATAGGTACAACTGGAGAAAAGAAAAAGAAAAAATTACGAAAATAGGGGGAAGACCGTCACTAATCCTCTACCCCCGTATTACGATAGGAACAATCCTACTCTGCACCCTCGCCCCCATCCGCTCACCTCTTAGTATGTGTAATCAGATGGTGACGAGTGAAATTAAGGCATAATTTCACGCGCGTTTTGTCCAAATCCTAATAATTTCGTGAGCCTTAAAGCAAGGGTTTATGAAATGTTTATCGTATCGATCGAGAACTCTACGCACTGAAAAGTTAAGAGCTTAAAGTCTGGATAAAGTTCAGAATTTTCAGAATTTTTCGACAACCTGAAAGAATCCTTTTTGACGTGTTATTTCGTGTGTTCAGGTTTTGTATAGCGTCTTTTAATGTCCTGACATCTTAATTCATAACATTTTAAAACCTCGACGCCATCTTGGCACTGCGGACGTACTGAACGCTGCCATGGCAATTTTGTAATTTTACATGTGAAATTATTAGGCCTTTGTACATTACGCTTTTGTTTCCCCAGTCAGAATGTTCCACCTTAATTCTCCATTTTTCCCTAAAAAATGCTCGGTAGTCCCCCAAAAAAATCACTAAACTGCTCGATAATGCTAATCATAGAGAGGCCTTTTTTATTAATTCTAAACATTTTAATTTTTTCTCGGAGGCTGTCATCCATCGAGGCCGAAGGCCGGGGTGGATAACACCCTCCTCGATCTGCTTAATTCTTCATATCCTACTCAGACTCATTCATTAATTGCTAAGTGAAAAAGGGATAACGTCCCCAAAACATTCACGTAATGCAACTCGACAAAAAACCGACGAAGGCTCAAGCTCAGCATCCAAATGGCCCTTTAAACTGTGGCACGTTCCGACTGATTAAAAAGTAGACCCATTACGCTCACTTTTTTCTTTTTCGTGCTGTGAAAAGTGGGTGGGTTGTCATATTTCACTAATAAGGGTCGGTGCTGTATCGAAGTGCAAGAAGGGACTCTTTTTGGGGACAAATATTGACACAGTTTCTTACGTATATTCATAATAGCCAGTAAAAAAGGGATAACGTCCCTTGAAAACATTTACGTAATGCAATTCGACAAAAAACCGACGCAGGCTCAAGATCAGCCTCCGAATGGCCCTTCAAACTGTAGCCCGTTAAACTGATTAAAAACATATGGTCTTACCCTATGTTATATTATTTGTACCTGGCAATTGGTCTCCTGGAACCAAAAGTGCAACTGCTCGAATGATTTCCACTTCAAAAGTATCGTGTAATGCTGACAATCCAACTCTTATGTAGCCAAGTTCATTTCCTAGAACAGAACTGAGGAGTTGAGTAACACGGGCAAATTGACAACGACGACGCAACATTGTTGTGACATTGCTTCGGATTGTAACAACATTGTGCCAGCATTGTTGGCCTAAAGATCGTCGTTGTAATCTCGTATAACATCCTTCGACTTTTAAAACAAGCGAAAATAGGTACTAGGTAGAAGGGTCTCGTCTTTTTGTCCGTTCTATTTCAATAACAATTAACAGTTTTATAACGTGCAAATTTTTGAAGGGCCCGCCGTATTTTTCTGGTAAAACACGAGTCCGCCTTTTTGGCTCTGAGAGTTGAATGAGTCCCGGAGCAGTGGTAGCTTTCCACGCAGACGTTATTTTGGTTAGTCACGCCATCCTCGCCAACAAACGTCCGCTGAAACGAGCGGTAAAAAACATAGACCAATGACATCACACTTCCAGATCTGGGAAGTGCGCTTTCGCGGTTCGTGGGCAAGGAACGCGTGACGAAGCCGAAAGGACGCCGGCGTGGGAGGCTAGGGCAGTGGTGGGTACTATACTGAGGTTTTGGCTTTTGTGCAGGGGTGCCGTTAAGGTTATGAAATGACCTTGATCTTGCTCAGGAGTCAAAAGAAAAAGTAAATATCTACTTTGTATTGTTTTGGAGCTTTTGTTATTTCCCTACGAAAACTTGGACCCTGTTTAGCAAAAGCTCGCATAAGATTTTATACCCTGTTTTAAATAGAGAGGGTAAAAACGTTCTCAGCCGAAACAGTAAGGGATAAATCACTGCTGCATTTTGCCAGTACCTTGGCAGCTTCCTCGTCTTATTTGGCCGGGCCCAATAGCACCTTTCACAGGGTCTTCACCATAAAGACATAATTTGTCCTGCGGTTTTAAGCTCAAACGTGGCCGTAACTGTTTAGAGTACCTAGGAGAAATTTAGGGTTAAATGGATCAAAGATGGCTGTAAAACAGATAAAATTAAATCAACAATTAAGTCTATTACAAGTAACAGCACACATGTTAAATACAGTTGAAAAGTTTCCTAGTTATTCTTTTAAAAAAGAGAAAGACTTAACTGACACAAAGATGGTTATGAACTAAAACAAACACACACGTTGATTACAAGAGACAGAAGACAGGTCAATTATAGTTGAAAAGTTTAGTTTTCAAAAAAGGGATAATTTTCCACCATCATTGACTATTAAGATATTACATTTGACCTAGGACACCACGAAAACTCGCTTGCTACACCAGCTACTATAATTTGAGGCTAAAAAAAATGGGAATCCCTTGTGAAAACCTGAAAGGAAAAAAAACCTGCAGGGATGGAAGTTAAAATGGGAGAGTCGTCGTGCTATTTGCACATCGCGATGTCAAGAACAGTGATAGTAGGGTTACTATGAAGCCGTTTAAAATGGACAATTTTGCAACAGTAACTATGGCCTGCGTGCGTTCGAAAGGAAAGGAGAAGGGAATTTGGGTGCAAGACACTCGCTAGAAGCCAAAGGCAAAATGTTAGAGTTTATTACAATGCGCAAAAAAGAAGAAGAAGAAAAGAAAGAACAAATTAGGACCTTCACGACGATATTCGCGATGGTTGACCCATTCAGTTCCTAACGCCGCCCTACCTGGCTTAACTTGAGGGGCGTTACTGAAAAAAAACACGAGTTTCGCGAGGGTTATTGCGCGATTCGTATTTCTTGTAATACGGTGATATATTCTCACGGACGTTTATACAATGTAGATTGATACAAACACTTATTTTGGTTCAAATTTTGGTATTTATCGATCGCATTCGCGTCGTGTTGCGTTACATGCACAGTTATTTAAAACCGTTAATGTCAAATATAAACAATAGAAATAAACTGCAATGTAATAAGTTCAAATTAATAGAAATGCCACGCTTTACTCGCTGCACTTACTTTCCATTGGAAACTACTAGTTTAGGGGTTTAAAGGGGCAGGGATTCTACGATCAAAATATTTCTCATATAAACAATGTTAATTCAAAGGCTCCTCAACTGACGTACACATTCGCAACTAGCTTGATTAGCCTGCACAGCATACCCTATCTGCAGGAGATTACGTGGCGTGAAACCGCGCTTCCTCCTTCCCGGAGGCCACCTCTCTTATCTGGGCCCTACTTTTTTTGATTAACTCACTTTCTCAAAGCCCGAATTGCTCCTTTCTGCTCCTCGTGAGTCTCAACAGACGGCTTGGTAGTAACAGGTTCGTTCTGCTCAGGATTGAACTGAGATAAACCAATGGGAGAACTTGAGCGGTGTATGGCAATACGAGGAATCATCATCCTCGGTTGACTCTGGATACTCGCGATGCTTGATCTGAAAACCAAACACATCCGGCGAAAAGTGAGTAGATTAGCCATATTTAACTTCCAGGGCTGAGTTGCTCAAAGCATGGTTAGCTTTTGTCAAGGTATTAAACGCTGGTTAACGCTAACCATGCTTCGAGCAACTGGGCCCAGGATGTACAAGAAGCTATTAAACACGGGGAGCCCAATATGTTTTTTGCCAGGTAATAAGTCTCTTCGATTCAGTATATACCAAAACAGTGAATACTGTTTTTAGCGCGCTCTGATTGGCTACTCAAACTCAAGATATGCAGTGCTGTTCACTGATTCATCTCCAGACTTCTAGAGACGCCAAATGCGCGTAAGTTATGAGCAAAATGGCTTAACGGTTTGCAGCGATAACAAACGGGTCATCCCCTGTGTAACATAATTTATTCGTTTTCTTTGTTTCATGGACTGTTGTCAGGTTTAGGTTCATTGTTTAGGATGTTTTTTTTACTTTGTTTACGTCAGCTGTGAGTAATAAATTACTTTACACCGGCGTAAGCCTAATTAACAAACGAAGAAATTTCACAAATAAACGAAGAAACTGTCCCCGAAAAACATGAAGAAGGCGACGAAATCCGGTTAGGCAGTTTTACAGGTTTAGAGAGCTTTGTCTGTTCAACCCGTGAATTTATCGATGAAGCCGGTGAGAACGTTTCTTGTTTACTGATGCATATCAAGTCTTGCGTTACGTTATTTAGCTGACAAGTTTATAAATAACCAAATGAAATGTTTTCTTTTTTACAGAATGGTTTCAAACATGGAAAGAATTTACAACTTTTCTCATAGAAATGTCCCTGCAACAGCGAAACTAGTGCCTTAAAAAGGTCACTTATCGGCAAGAAACTGACATGATGGCCATTCGATCACATGCGTGCCAAAATTGTAATCGTTGGCAGCAATCAATGAGTTAAAAATTATCATTTTTGGTTCAATTATCTCACTATTTTAGTATATACTAAAACAATCATCCACTTGATGCAGTGTCGAAGTAGTGGTGGCTAGTGGGTCTGGCCACTAGCCACCTCTACTTCGGTGAATAATTGTTATATTTGGCGGTGACCTACCACGGGATTGGATAAAATTAGGACATTTCTTGGTAGTTTCTCGATGTTGCGGTTCGGTGCGTTTACCAAGCAAATGACGTTATGCAAAAGATTGAAAAGACAAAGAACAATTTCCAGACCAATGGTTTCCAGAACACCTTCCCCCAAAAAATCCCCTATCGAATTTCGACACAACACCTGGACCCAGTAAATTGTGCATCCTCAAAGGGGTGTCTTACGTGCGTTCCAATGAATTCAGTGGAGATCAGCTGAAATAGTGAGATTTGAATTGAAATACCTTGAAACTTTTTGACGGTTGATGTTAATCTGCATTTTTCACGGTTGATGGTAAAAAAGTACCTTTTTCGACCGCTGACGGTTAAAATTAAGGGCCGTTCGGCGTTTGACGTTCAGACCCTCGTAGAAGGGTAGCTCGGTGAACTAGATAATTGCAAGCGGCCGCCGAGTGCAAAAATGTACAGGCCATTACTCGAAGGCAACTTTTAGGGCGCTTTCCATGGCCGGACCAGTCAGTTAGCAAATGAAATCGGCTTTTTCAAAGAGATTTTGCCAAAAAATCATTTCCCTCGCGCATACTATTTAGGATTTGACCGATCTGGCTGGAGAGTTTTGATTGAAAGGAAATTATCAGTGCGACAGGAATGCTCTGGCCCGTCAGTTCTGACAAATGGAAAGCACCCTTGGAGTTTATCTCTGTACCAAACCTTACACTATATTTCAGTCATTTAGAAGAATAACGGTGTATGGTACTTACTTCATAGAAGCAACCGCTGATTCTTGATTTTCCGCGTCAATATCAAAATCAACATCGATACCAACATCTTCGAGTCCGGGATTAAACTGAGAAACATTTTCAGCAGCATGAGATTGCTCTAAGAAGAGTTCAAAAACTCATTAATCATTCATAAAAAAAAGAAATTCATGTTTAATGAGTATCTTTATCTCTAATAAAGACACGGATAAACTTCACGTCCAGCTTTTTGCAACAAAATAACCTCAAATCTAAATATTAGTGCAAGAATGAGTTGATCTATATCAGAGATTTGGAATGCGTTCAAAAAACTCGCGCAGTCGTGTTTATTATCAGGTTTGAAAACTCTCGGCTTCTCGTGAGTTTTTACACTCGGTCTCCTGTTCGTTTTTTAAACAGTACGTAAAGTATGTGCAAACAGTTAAAAACCACGCTTCAAAGAATTTGATAACATCAAGAAGATCTAAAAAAACACACGCAAACCTTCCTCTTTAACAAAGTTCTCCTTTTCAGTAACACCAAGCTGCGAGCTTTCCTCCAAACTAGATTCTTGTTCAGCCTCATCACAAGGTTTCGTTCCGGGATAACTGAATTGTAACCTGGTATGAAATGGCATATCATGCTTGATCTCAGTTTCACAAAAATGCCTCATTTTAAGTTCGTCTGAGAATCTGATACATGAAGAAGCTGTTACTTGGCTTGGTGGCAGTAACACATTCCTATTCAATTCGTGCATGGCTTCAGAAGGTCATAGGCACCAACAACCTTTTCTATTTCGTCTCATTAGTAATACGAAAAGTATCGTATACACCTCTCTTGTATATTCTAGATGTCAGTAAATTTAAATTTATTGTTAGTAGAAATTTTGCACCCCCAAAATTCTAAATTGAATCATGAAATCCCAAGAAATACTTGTCAGAATCGTCCGACTGGTATCTTTTAATTTTAACTTTTAATCTAGAACACCCCTTCTCCAACAAAAAAAATAATTATTCCCGTAACTTTAGCTACAACCGCTATTGAAACAACAAAAACGGTAATAAATGTGGTTGAGAAATTGCAAAAAAATAAAATAGAATGGCTTACTCAGGCTTCTCTCTAACTTCCGGTATTGGCGTCTGCAAGGGTTCGGGACTTCTTCGAGGCGAAATCGAAGAAGCCCTTTTTTTCCCTCCAGGATTAAAGAAAAAGTGGCCTTCATTTGGTCTGAAAAGTTCAGCGAAAGCTTAAATTAGTACTAGTGATATTAATGATTGACCAGGTTTAGGTTTATATTCTAGGTAAAATGTGTTAATTTCTAGGACTTTATTTGAATATCTCGCATAAAGCACTACCAAATCACTGTAGTTACCTTAAACGCTTTGTGAAATTAACGGGAATTTCACCAATTCGCGTTAATTTAAGTCGCGTTAATTTCAGTAAACGCACCATTAATTATGTGAAGCGTTAATTTCCTCGACGTTAATTTCCATTATATTTTGGCCCCAAATTCTCGATACACTATTGAAATACTTGACTCCTAAAAAAGGGAAGAATTTTTATCAGGAGGGAGATCCGCCAGTATCGGTTCGGAACAGTGAAGAACCCTCGAAGTGGCCAGATTTCTTCGCTTATGACCCCATTGTACGTTTATGGAAAGAACTACGTACGAAGTTTCCTTTACGAATTTTACGTTTAACTTTGTATCTGTTGTTTCAACAAGTTTTGTTCCTTTGTGAACGTCGCGTTAATTTCCTTCATTTTGAAAATTGATGTTACCCTCCCTCTCTTTCGCGTTACTTTCCTTTAGTCGAAAGTAATCTAAGTCGCGTTTAAATTCCCAATATCTCAATAGTCATGGAGCGTTTATTTCTTATAACTAGTTATAGCTATCGCTAAGTGCCAACAAGCAAAGATTTATGGTGCGCCAATGAAGCCTTCCGAAATATTTTGCTTCAAAGACGCAAAAAATTTGGCTGCGTCATTATTTTTCTTAGCGGCATGCAATAGAAAATTTAGACAGCATGAGTAGTACATTTCAGTGTGAGTATTTTCAATGTTTTACATTCAAAAGATGCGATAAATTCAAACTAAAATGTACAAGTCATAGAGGTATGTATAGTGCGCATTATTTTGGAAAAATTAGCGTAACGTCAAAACAGTAAATGTTGTTGCGCAGAGTTTTGACCGGTAAGTATGATAGGTTTGTCTTGAAATTTCAAGGTGTAGCAGTGAATCAATCTTAATGAAAGTTTCAGACATTATTATATACATTATGGAGATTGTGTGAAGAGATTTTCAAAAAATTCGTTCGAGTCGTTTCAGAGATATACAAAAAAGGGCTTTAAGTCCAAATTTTGTATGAAGTTGCACTTATACAGGTGGTGAGAAAACGGGTTACGATAATACACCAAACTTCCTAGCATCAAAATATGTTATTAATAGTAAGCAGTATCCTGACGCTACTTAAGAATAATTTGAGTCATTTATAACGTTTTTGCACGGCTATTGAAAATTTAAGGTTTGAAATATATTTTCGCTTCGTCGAATTCAAACATACAGAATTTTTTAATTCTTACGGAGATTATTAGCTGATCACCAAACCTTAAGTTCGTAATGTTGGATTTTCAGTAGCTGGTCTAAATCGCGCAAAATTAGCCGTTTATCAATTTCAATGTTTTTTTGTTTATTGTTGTCATAGTAATAATGATTTTACTAAAACCTACATTTTGACAAATTTCAATCTATAGTTAATCATTAGTGAAAATTTTAAAGAATCAGACAAGAATAAATCACTTTTAAAGCGATTGAAAAATATCGGTATGGCCTGTGAAAAACTATGTCGAAACACCTTAACATGAGTACAAGGCTAAAAGTTATATCTTAATAAAGATTTTGGGAGAGCATGATCACAGGCTATATTAGCTTCAAAGAAGCTTACGTGCTAAGAAAAGAATGTACCCACTGGCAGACATATCCTAGTTCTAGAAAGAGCATGAAGGGTTTCAAAGATAAATATATTTTTAAAGTTGGTAGGACAGATCCCTTCTCCCCGGTGTATGTATAGCTAAGAAGCTCTGGAGCTCGATACCTACTCCAGTTTGAAAGTTACTGTCAGTAATAATGGTGAAACGTGACCTACCTTGTTACGAATGGAGACTGAGGTACTTCCCCGGAGAGTCGTTTTGAAATTTGTCTTGTAAAGATTCCTGGACTGGGAGGGACTTGCAAATAGTCGCTGTAGGTGGTTCGGGAACGTTCCCGAGCCAAGTTTTCGGTCGATGTCGACCGACTTGGTGTCGTAGGTGCAGAGTTATATCCTATAGGAACTATAATAGGAAATAAAGGACGAAAACAAGGACACCAGTTTTATTGTCCAGTTTTATATTCATTTCACTGGCTCCAGTTAAATTTAGGATAGAATTTAAAATCATGTTTTATTTGTGAGCTACATAATAAATCACGCCTTTCACACCAAACACTATTAAAGTGAAATAGTTTGGTAATTCATTGGTGTTTATATAATAAATACAACATCACATGGCTGTGATGTTTATCGTAATTAGCAAAATTGCCAATGTCTTCGAAACTATGAATTATTAAATTGAACTACGAATGAAGAGTCACTGCGGAGAATAGGTAGGTTTTCATTTAAAGCCTTTTTGTGGTTTCGGCAGTGACTTTGCTTTTGTTTGTGCAAAGTTGTCTGGGATTTCAGTTCTTTTTTTCGACCTTCTTGTCATTTCCACTGTCAAGTGTAATAGTTCTGTTAGCTTTCTTTCTTGTTTTCTTCCTTCTTCGTTAACGACCAGTTCTTTTCAATTAAAACAAATTGTTGTCTTTGAAGTGTTCCGTGTGTGTATTTAAGCTTATTTCATTGCGTGATTGCGATCAAGTTTGACTATTAATTACAACAGATTTGTTAAGAGTACTGCATGTAGTTGACAGTTAAATCTTAAACATGAATTACGATTAAAAAGAGTAAAGGTATTCTGTATCATGTAGACATTTCCGTACCGTATTTCTTCGTTTGCCAGTAGAAAATCGTGTTTTACTAACAAAGGAATAGTGACGTCACTGGAAGGCATTAACTGCCGGTCGATTCAGACGTTAATGAGGGAGTAAAAACGACACGAAGTAATCGTCTGAAATTCAGGCTACAAATGGCGACGATTTGGGGGACGTTTTAAGGTTGATTTAGAAAACTCAGTTAAAAATCCCAGGCTAGCTATGACTCTGCTTTATGCAACACCGAGTTGAAAGAGAGAGCGATGAATGGAACAGTGACAGATGGATAAAGAGAGAAGTAATTAAAAGTGAATGAATGTCTGAGCTGATATCGTGGAAGAAAACTTTCAAAGTTTAACCAAACAACTTTAAAGAATCTATGAAAGTAACAGGGGAACCCGACGACTGTTTTCTGTAAAATATCTGTTCGGAGAAGCAAGAATTACTCAGAATTTTCTATCACTTTCCATTCATTTACAGTTTTGTAGCTTATCTAATAAATTCCGACGATTTTCTTACGTTTGATTTTTCGCATTTTACTCCTCAGGTTAAGCTTTTTCTGAGGAAAAGGAGACCTAACTTTTTCGGATTCGAAAATCTAAAGTAGAGAGAAATCAGAAAAATTTTGACTTTCAAAAAACTTTAATAGATTGCATCTAAGATTTTCTGGAAAATAATACTGATTGAAAGCTCTTTTCATTTCGAAAACACTCAAGTTGCCTTAGGATGACCAAACAGATGCAAATTTTATAGCGCCGCTTAGATTGCACTTCTGGAGATCTAAAAGTGCTCTAGATAGCCTGAAAAGACTTTTCAATGTATTTAGGAGGAAACCGTCGTTGGGTGCCCCTGAAGTTACTTTGGTTTTGCCATGTAGGCTGCTAAAGCTGGTCGGTATAGAGTACTGAAATGATGACGTCATAAAAATGAAATTTCTGAAATTATGAGATTTGTCAGGATATTCTGAAAGAAAAATGTCCAAGAGGCCTACTTGCCAAAAATGAGCATTTCGGGGCAAATTGTCTCTGAGATGTTAGCCGGTTATACTCAGAAAATTCCATACAAACCCTTCTAATTTTGTTTGGGTCGACCCCAAACAAATTGACCATGGGCTACGATCGCAGAGACAATTTGCAGGAAATGCTCATTTTTGGCAAGTAGGCCTCTTGTTCTTTCAGAATACCCTGACAAATCCCATAATTTCAGAAATTTCATTTTTATGACGTCACACTTTAGTACTCTATACGTACTGCGTTTTCCTTGACGAAACCAATTTGCTCGTGGCCATGAGCAATCAGCCAGAAAAAAAGGAAAAAAATTACGTTACCACCAAGACAGAAGGGAGACAATGGTCCACATGCTCCAGTTTCTTCGTCAACTCCTCTAGTAGGGTTTCTCTCAGCCAATTTACCTAAGCGAATTCGCAGATTTCCTGGACACCTAGTAAACAGAGAATACGGGATAGTACTGTAACTAAAAAGAGTCTAAATCTCTTTTTGTAAGCATCAACTTCAAGTCCCAAACCGTTAGGATCCTGTTCTGGCTCATTACATTGCTGTCAAACTCAGAAAACCGTGAGCAACTGAAATAAATGAAGATATGATCGTCGCAGTGGTAGTTGCAATTTAAACAATTGCAAATTAACCCGAAAATATTTCGCGACTTCAACAGGATTCGAAACAACGGCCTCTGCGTTAGCGAAGACCTTTCATTTTAATATGCTTCAGTCCTTTTAAGGGTTAAGATGAACTAAACAAACTGGCCTGCTCTCGATGTATCAGTCTTCATAGCTCAGTTGGTAGAGCACTGTACCACTAACGCAGAGGCCATGCATGGGTTCGAATCTCCTTGAAGTCCCAAAATTTTTTTC
>BOPM01000181.1:111242-143899 GCA_022179025.1 Porites australiensis
ACCTCTCACAACGGCCACCTCTCACAACGGCCACCTCTCACAACGGCCACCTCTCACAACGGCCACCTCCACACAACGGCCACCTCTCACAACGGCCACCTCCACACAACGGCCATTTTTTTTGGCGAACAGTCTATACATCATTCGCTCTTGTCTCAACCTCTCGACAACGGCCACCTCTCTACAATGGCAACTTTCTTCTGTCCCCAAGGTGGCCGTTGTAGAGAGGTTCAACTGTATTTTAAATAAACATAAGAAAGGTTAAGAATCCGAATTTAACCTGAGTTGACAATTTAACTAGCGTGACCGAGGAGTTGAACTCGGGACTACCGAGAACACATCCAGCAAGGAATTTGGACGGGATTTGAAATCAGTTTCCGGATTGCAATTCCAGAACCGGTTCTACCCGCTCGGCCACGTAACACTGCTTCCCCAGGTGTGGTAGAGAATTGACATACTCACTCTCTGTTAGGCAGCAGGTAAATGAGCACGTACGGATTTGGCAGCTGGTTTGGCTTGTCTTGTAATGATAAGCTCTTCGCACCTATCACCCGGACTATGATATTGTTTCCATTCGGATCATGCCATAGCTGCAGCTACAAGATATTTAAGCAAACAACCGATTAAAGTATTAAGGCTAAGCTTGTTGATGGTCTTCGTACTCTTTGACTTGTTGAGTAAAAAGCCAATTAATAATAGAGATTTTGAGGTCACTTAAATCTTGAGATTTAACTGTATTTATCCCGGCCTTTTTTTATGTGTTTGGTTCGAACAGAAGACACCTAAGCCACCAAAGTTATTTCAATAGTATCAACAGTACGAGAATGAAACTTACAGAGTTTGTAGAAAGTCAGAAAATTGCCAGATCACGTGATGCAATGAAGTTATGTTTCCTTGGATCGTCCATAACTTAGTTTACCACGATTGAAAAAGGTGTTGTGCAAAGAGTGTCTCAAATGGTTTAAACTAACGGAAAGAACAAGTTTGGTGAACATTGATTAAAAAAAAAAAAAACTAACCTAGCTGGTTAATGATATCTCGTTCCGATAAGAGGAAGGTAATTACACAATTAATGACGTAACTTCTTTTCAATGAATCGAAGAGATGGAAAATACGACTCATCGTCATGAAATCTCTATATTTACCAGTATTTGTCCTCTGTTCCTTTCTGCTTGGATTTTATTTTCACCCTGAGTAAGCATCAGAAATAAAAAAATAATAATAAATGTAAATTTTTTTTTTGCCAATGGACCTTCAATTAAACGGATCTAACATCTTGTTGAATCCAAAAGAGTTGGATGACATTCGATCACGATAGCTGAGGCTTTAACTGTCTAACATGTTTCACGGGAAGCTCGAGTCGAAACGAATACTAGGCTAATTTTTCATTTAAAACTTAAAATCCACGTACAGAGATATTTTTTTGCTTAGATGTGTCATAAGGGCGCAAACGAAGGAAAGTTGCCCGTGTGCACTGTTGAAGTTATTCAAACGTGCTTAACTTGATGCTTAGCTAGTCCGGGCTACTCAGACAACCACTTTCCATTATAACAGGAGAGATATTAAGCCATTCACAGCCAGACAAGATGCTTGAACTGACACTTTTATCTTAACAGGCGCTAGTTGCCCGCGTTTGCTAACCTTTGTATACAAATTGTCGCGAAAGCTTGCCTACCTCTTCAGAGGTGAAGTCATTAGTCATAAACTGAGAAAGTGACCATCGTGACCAGCCTGTAAAGCTTTCTGTAATTCAAACAATTGAATTTAAGTAAATCAATGGGAAGCAGGTTACTGTTACCATATGTACCAACACTAAGAACACCAAACGCTTCTCCCCATAAGGAAGACTCAGATTCACAGAGAATCAAGGAAAGTGACTAAAGGGGTAGCAGAGACCAACTGTACGGCTAGTTGTCCATTTTAGGGGGGAAAGGGGATGTCCATCTTAAAGAGGTGTCTGTTGAGAGAAAGTAAACTACAGAGAACACCCTTGAGATAAATAGATTGGAGTTACAAATCAGTTTCGACGCTCCATCCATAGCCAGTCAATCATCCACCAATGGTGACACCATTTTGGACATGTTGGACTACGTCTCAAAGTAATGGTCCATATCCGAGTTGCCCGAAGCCTTTGCTTTAAAGTAAGGCCATTGATATGAAATTTTTTTTTTACTCTCTAGCAAATAAAACTCATTTTCACAAAAAAGGTTTTGCACTAGCATCCTTTTGAAAGTGACCTCGAAAATGGACTATTGAATATTAAACACGAAACTCAGTGTTCCATCCGCTAAGGCTTCGTCCCCAGTCCTTTGCGATGGCTTCCCATAACTCCATGTGGCGCCCCGTACACGTTCCTATCTTCCCCAAACGCTATTTTCTTCATTCTCTCAAAGATTTTTAAAAAGTGCCGTCCTGGCCGAGAGAGGGAAGACGAGTGAGACGCATTACAAATGCTCTTTTCCCTCGATTATGGCTCCTATATTGAAACCAATGGTCAATGGTCGCTTCTATTTTCTCCGTTCCTAAAAAAAAATACGCCGCCAAAGCGTTTCTTGACCACTACAAAGGCCGCAAAATCAACCGGATCAAGTTTGTTTTGTCGCAGTTCTGTTACTTCTTAACTGCAGACCCAACCCAACATTTATATTTTGTGTTTGAAACCCTTCCTTCGTTTGAATTTAATTTTCCTTTCCGAATTCCAATCGTTCGCGTGATTCCGAATTGTCTTCGGGTATGGTACTGTATCATAATGAGTCTTAAACAAAGGAGACTAAAATTTGAACCAAGGATATAACTGAACCACATCATAAACATGGGAAAACCAAAACGACACTAACTCAGACTCATTTATAAATTCGCCTCGCTTCTTGTGGTCCACCGGGTCTCGCCTTGTAAGAAATATCTTAGTTTTCTCTTGGTATACAACTAGGAAATCTGATACGGCGAGATTTAAATGATTGCTAGCACATACTCACCGCGTGTTTTCGCTTGATGGTGCAAGTTCATCTCCATTGTTTCTCTAGAGTGTTGGCGAGACAGCTTAAAACTTGAGTATAGATTCAATCATAAAATTTATTAGTAACGATCGTTGTAATAAGTCAGCTAAATAAATAGATTTTTACAAAAAGGAGCTATGCTACGATATTGTAATTGCATTATAGCCCTTTAAAAACACCTAGTACATTAATTTTAATTGTTTTCTTTGTTTATTAAAAACTTACTCTTAATACCGTACATAGATCAAAACTACATATCTTTATGGGCTTTCGATTACAACGATGGAAATGATTACAGCTTGGGTAATCATTTTAAAGTTCCACTCTTACGTTTTCTTAAGATCAATAACAGCTGATCATACTTTTTCCTTCGAAAGTACTGTTTGATATCTTTCTTTTAGAGATCTCCGAGTGAATAAAAGTTTTAGGATTAATTTAAATTTCAACTCAACTATCTCCCAAGAAAAAGTATCACCTATGAAACGGGAGTTGCTAAGCTCTTGAAACTTCAAAACGTACTTGTTTCGTGTTCTTAGAAATTCACGCCTGCTTACAGCCCGCCCCACGTAAGGGAATCCAAGACAGTCTTGGATTCTGGATTCCACACCGTGGATTCCGGATTCCAAGTACTGGATTGCGGATTCCAATCGTAAGTGGTATTCCGGATTTCATGAGCTGTATTCCCGATTCCAAAGCCCAGTTTTCTTGATTCCACAAGTAAAAATTTCCCCTATTAACCAGATGCCCAAAGCAAAATTTCCCGGATTCCGGAATCCGAAATCCCTTACATGGGGCGATAACAGTGCCTCAAAGAGCACTCGGAAAGATTCGTATCTCCTCATCAGTTCGAAATCATTCAGTTTGTTTTACCTGGTAGTATTATGACAAACAACGAGGTTGACTTCCTCTGGCGAATCAGCAATAATACTCCTGACTTGTTCAAATGATACATCCACCATTGATCTGTGATTCCATTCCAGAATCTGGTCACCTTTAAACAATACGACAAAGTTAGTATCGATCCCTAGTGTAAATCGGATGTACTTTTTCACCTGCAAAAGAGCTTTAATAAAGCGTAGAAAATTTTATTCTCCCTGCCTATTTCCCACTGTTTTCTAAAACAGAGGAACATCAAGGAAGACTCCCTTTATAATAGTATAATTATTATCGAAATGGTATATGCTGTATAATTTTGTTGTTTCCGTTCATATTTCTTTCTTTTTAACTTTGTTGTAGTTGAAAAAAACCTTTATTGTAACTAGATCGATGCCTCCCTTTGGAGAGTAAGGCGCAATAAAGATATACTATACTATACTATACTTTATAGTATAGCTGTACATGAACCGAAGACTTATACCCTCTTTACACGGGTACGGATAAATTCTGTTACAGTTTGCAGCACTGTTTGCCCTTCAAAAAACTTGCACGGCTCCCATGTGAACGAAAAGCGGATCCACGCAAGTTTAGTCCGTTCAAAAATTTGTCCGGATCCATGTTGACGGGGTCTTAGAAAACTTAAACAAGAAAAAGTCTGAAAATTCAAGAAACGTAGACGGGGGTGTTTTGGGTGTTTTAGGGATGTTGTGGGGATGTTCCGGGAAAGTTCCAGGGTGTTCCGGGCCTGTTCCAGATTTTACAGACACCCAAATTCTGCAAATTGGAGAGATTGTTATAGATGGCTTGCCTTCTTTCATGCACCTCTCTGCTGTCGAACCTCCTGTTACCTTGGCGACATACACACCATTGAAGCCACCTGTACACATTCTTCCTCCGACCACTTTAATACCGAACTCGGAACCTGTAATAAACGCAGCGATTTTGAAAGCTGGTGAGCGCTAAATAACCCATACACAGAGCTTTACAAAAAATGGCTCCGTTCTTCAGAAGAGGCGCAACATGCATATGTGAGCTCTTAGATATGGACTGGGAGATGATCTCTTCTTCATACTTTTAGTACTCCTTCTTAAAAGGAATACAAAAATTAATAGTTACCTAAAATAACAGAAATAATCAAAGACTTCAGAGTAAAGGTATAGACCTTATTTTACGCTGGTAACTCGCAACAGTGCTTAAACCGGGACAAATCTGAGGCCGAAGATGCGCTCATTTTACCCCTCCCTCCCTATTTGTTTCAGTGCTCCGTTTTACAGGTACCTAAAGCTATACTTAAAGCTATATAAAAAGGATAAAAGTTGAAACTAGGATTGAGCTCCGCATACCTGGAGCTTCCCGCACAGAAGGCTGCGCTCCTGAAAGAGTGCGCTCGATGACCCTAGGTCCCAAACTCTTTCTCCTTTGCCAGGTTATTTACTGCGTCATTCGCAACTAGCAAAATCTGCGGAGGGGGTTGCATTGAGTAGGGTATAAATCTTAAGATCCGTTCAATCAACTGGCGCGTGTTCCATTCAATCTCTCTCCAATTTATTTATTTATTTTTTTTTAGTTTAATCTACCAATACCTTCTCCTCTGAGACACCCATCCACAATACCGTGAGTATGTTTGAAGCATACCTGATCCTGATCCTCCATAAAAGAGAGTACTTTTGCGAAGAGAAACCATTTGAATGATTGGGCATACGCCCTGGTTGTTTGACAATGTAGACACTGCAATCTTCATGAAAAACAATAAAGATCAGCACGGAATAGGGCTGAGTTTAATTCAGATATTAAATTAATTATTGTCGAGGCAACTATTTACCCCTATAAATTTTTGATGTTTTTACCTTCTAAATTGAAGTATAATAAATTATAAAGGAAATTAAAAAATTCTTAATCGTCGCTTTGAAATTATCAGTTGTTTTCAAAATTCTTTTCTCAACGTACACAATACCCCCTTTTTAACATGGAAAAGAAAAAAATCGCATTGCGGGGAAAAATATTACTTTTAACTTGACGTTTTAGTATGCTTCAACAAACATATTCAGAAGTAACGGTTTATTCGCCAGAAAGAGGGTACTGCAGGGTTAGCTGTCGGCATGGGTTCAAATACCGGCCACATTAATACTCAGGACATTGTCTGTGTTTCACATTTGCAAATGTTTAGACCTTGTAGTCTTCCCCGACAAGAAAACTAAAACAAAATCATGAAACGTAAGCCCCGTCTCACAGAACTTCAGTCTTCGAAGCTTACTCTTGTGCACTTGAAGAACTAGGTTTTTTGTAAATTATACCATTGTTTCCTCACTAAAATGCTCCACTTTAATGCTCCATTTTTCCCACTAAAATGCTCCGTCGCCCTCAAAATAGTCATTAAAATGCTCGGATGATGCTCATCATTAAGAGTTTCTTTTTTATCGATTCTTGCCGTTTTAAGAGAGTTTAAGGCTAACAAAAATGTACAAGTGGTATGACAACAATGTAAGCAAGTTCATAGTTTTAATGCAGCAAAAAATGATCCCATTAGAGTGAAGTTTGGATATATTTCTCCTTAAAAAAATGTTTCAATCTTTACTTTCTCTGGGAAGAAAATTAATAATTTCCCACGAATATGCCACTAAATTACTCGAATAATGCTTAACACTCTTGCCTAACAAAAATGCTCAAAGAATTGCCCGCATAATGTACAAAAGCATATGAAGAACCACAAAGGGGATGAAGTTCCCAGCTCCCTAGTGTCTATCTTCAGTCAACATTCAAATTGTTGCCTGGCTGTGTTGTCCTGGCCTTACTCTACGACCACAATTCTAAATCTAAAGCCGTCAGCCATCAGGGCCTGGAAAGACCACCGATTTGGCAGCTTTCACAAATAGTCTTTTATAGAAAAAGCGTTCCGAATTAGGAGAACTTATTATTATCTTCTTTGTTTTTAGATTTCGTCAGTTTTAGGGCAGACAAGAAAAATGTATAGTAAACTGATCATTAATGAGTAGACTTACTTTTCGCTGTGTTGTCTGATTTTCCAGCTCATGGTAGTCTGTAGGAGTACTAAAAAATCAATGTAAAATCATCAGACAATGTGTCACATGAATGCAGAGTCTTAAACTCTCTCTTATCTTAGAATAGAGATGAGTTTTATACTGCCCTGACTGATTCGTCTGATTCCGTCTGTAACCATACGAGTGATTAATCATGAGTGTGATTACAGACCGAATTGGACTCCACTCACTCCTATTACCATTATTAACTGACTAACCAACTGTGTTCATATCCTGATGCATCCTGCGACTCGTCGCCAAACGTTTCTTCGTCTACGGATGAGGAAAGAATAAACGAAGAACCACTCGTCTCGCCTTGACTCTGGTCTTCTGGGTGAGGAAAGCTGAGATATTCGTCCGAGTACATTGGTTGTTCGCTATTATCTTCTTCAAAAACGTCGTCATCATCTCCGTCAGCATCTGAATCATCATCTTCACCTTGGTACCTTTTTACGTGCAGCCTTCTCTGACTCTGAGTGTACTTCAAAGTGTTTTGGGGCTGTTGCTGTCTTTGGGGTAAAGAAGGAGCGTTGCACAGGCTCGGTGGCTCGTAAGGGGGTGATGAAACTCTAACAGCTGGCTCATTTCTCCTTCTGCAAGTTGCCTACGTTGAGAAGGATTTTTTTAGAACGACGTTTAAAGTTCAGTCTCTTCCGTCTTCTAAGACCGAAGGGTATGAGGTTTCAGATTTCTCTTTATATTGTCTAAAACAATAAAGTTATGCCATGAAAGCTCTGATGATTTATTACTTATCTAAGGTCAGCCAGAACAGTTTACTCCTAAATATAGTCATGATTTATGAGCCTTTGGCGAAAACAATCGAAAACAGCCCATTTCATTTTCAAGAGATAACAGGTCCAGCCAGTCAGTTCTGATCTTTGGTAACCGCCCTAAGATAAGCCAATTTGCGATAACTGATAACGCCATGCATTATGTCCTGGAAATTGCATTGGAACCCCGCCAAATCAATACAGTGAATTGATATCGGCAGGTGACTCAGACTCAGCTGTTTTGTGATAATTGTAGAGTCGAGGAAAACGGCGGAAGATTTTATAAGTTATATGAAGACAAAATAGGCTAACTCCTGCCTCACAAACACAGTGAAGATCAGGAAAAAACAACCACTCGTGGAGTGAAACTTTAAACCAATCATTGGATTCGGCTTTCGTGCATGATATGAACAATTATGTTGATTTAGATCTTGGAGGAGTTATCCGCCTCATTGGATAAAACCCTCATCAATGTATTACAGCGGAAGATCTAGCCTGTTCCAGGCGTTCAGAGAGTGGAGCGCGGCGCGAAGTAAGAGTACGGATTTTCCAGCTCACACCTCTTCGCGCCGTCCGCACGATCTGAAGGCCTGCAACAGGTTAAGGAAAATCAAAAGAAGTGTCCTTAAACATATTCGTATACACACCACTTCCGTTCGCCTGACAAATTCTTCAGCAATCTTATTAAGCATCACTTGAACCTGGAATCTTTCACACAACTCAACATCACTGTACCATGCGCCTGTTAAGATAAGGCTTGCTCGTTTCTTCAAGCATAAATCACACCTCCACTTGCCCTGTCAAAAATAAAAATCCTCTTTAAAAAGTACTAGTCAGGCCTCTAGTCTATGAATGCGCCAAAGATCTCTAATGCCTTAAGGTTTAAGACTATATATCAAGATCACCAAAAAAAATATTAGGATATAAATCATACTTCCTCTCTTTTCCCGCATCTTGGACACGTCTTTTTACTGCAGCTTTCACAGACCAGTGCCGATATTGATGCCACTTTAACTTTCAAACAGATATTGCAGCTCTGTGCGATATTTTTCCTGTGCAAACTGCGAGATCTTTGATCGATTTTCTCTTCAAGTTCCTTGATTTCTTGCTCGAGTTTTCTAGTAAGGAGATTTAAAAGTCATTGATCAGTGAATTCTCAGTGATTTCCATTAAAATGACACTTAGATAGATTCGGCCCTGCTGTTCTTTATTTACGAACTCTTTAAAAAGTGGACACTACTCTCTTTTACGCTAGGGTTGACACCTGGTGTACATGCTGTTTACACAAGGAAGCCAAATTTTCCGATATATTGGATCAGAGAATATGGGCTGTTCCCGGGATCGTATAGTACTCAACAAAGTTTAAAACGGGAGGGCTCCACCGCCAGATCCAACCCCTTACCCTTTTACACACCATTTTTGACAGAAAATGAGAGCATACCCTCTATTGACAAATGGTACCCCTTTCACATACCTAGTTTAGAACTTTGTTTCCCTTACAACTGCTGTAAATGCTCTTTCTTTAAAATATGAATAAATCACAAAACCATAACGTTTTCTCCTTTTCCTCTCAGTCATGAAATGGATCTGCCTTTTTACAGAGAGAATAGCAGATTTCCCGACCCTCTCATATAATATACTTCCTTCCTCCTTTACTTCCTTACTAGTAAAATCGGTACTTCATGTACAACAAGGCCAAAAAAGGTACCCCTTTCGGGCGGAACCTCCCAGTAGAGGCTATTCTGAGGGAGCACTCTCTTCCAGGGGGAGGGGCTGTCGTGGAATGCATCCAATTTTCCTACTTTCTTAGTCAGTCAGTTCAAGCTGATTTGGATTTACTTCGTAGCGGGTACTTCTTCAAAGAGCTTAAATTCAGTTGTAAAATGATTGTGCACGAGAACTTCAACCTGATGGTTTGTGTAAGTGGTAAGAATACCTAGTTTTGTCTCCAAAAGTGTTCGTGTAATTCACTTCAAGATTAACTTCAAGATCATATTTCATATGCTTTCAAAATCAGCGGCAAACATGACAACCTATTTACAGAGATTTCAGAACGGTTGATGCCATTAAAACTCATTTTTCCTTGATTGATGACGGAAAATGAGAGTTCAGTTCAGTTGCTTAATCACACTTTATATAATGTTTACATTTATCAGATAGCAACATAGGATTAAATAATAAATAAGAGAAAAATACAGGCTGGGATAAGTGGCTTTAAGAGACGTTTACGGTGGTCAGAGGAGCGTAGATGGTAGAACGTTCCAATGATACATCTCAAGTGGCAAAACACGGCTCATCAACAAAACGACAACAACAACAACGATAGTAACAAAAAGATGCCTCCTCGAGGCATTTTTATCAATCTGACCTTCCGGATGAAATAATATGTTGCATATATTTTACCTTTTTCTATTGGCGTTGATTTCGTGCAGAACCCATTGCCTCTCAAATACGTCTCGTAACCTCGACAGTTCCTCCTCTGATAAGAGTGTGACGTCAATATCACTAAGCAACGGCACAGTGTTGGAATTCTCCTCCAGCATTTTCGCGCCATTTTGGTTTCTGCTTGTAGCCTATTGTTTCATGTCAAGGAGTTAAGCCATTATTAAGCCTTTTGGGCGTTAACCATATCGCAAACTAAAACAAATATTGAGGCCCATTTGTCACTTCAGTTGAAATCGATTCGAATGGTCAAGAAAACTTGCAAACCAGAGACCCATATTCGGGAGATTTAACCGAGTGTCCTTTTTGATGCAAATTCTATCTTTTTGCTAAATGGGCACGTGCATATGAAACGTGGAAACAATGCCAGTGAATAATGAGGACGCTCACTTGTAAACACAAAATCTGGGGGGAAAATTTGAATATTTGAATATCTGAGGCCCTATTTGAAAGCCTTCTCTGTTTTCAGTGTTCTTAAAACTTGCAGGGTATATTTATAGACGATTGATCTCGGGATTGCAAAGTTTATAAAAAATTTATCGAGCGGTTTTTTGAAAAATGCGAAAATTGTAGGCATGGACCAAATTACGTGCAAAAACTGTAACAAAAGCAGCTGAATGCAAGTTACTAAAATTCTTCTTACTCGCGATCGCCCGGAGCAATTCTCCTCTTTTTTGTACGCAGTTTTCAATGGAATCAAACCACTACGAGACAAAGTCGCGTTTCCAAAGCTTATCATTTTCTTAAAAATTTAGCCAATTGTGCGGATAGCATGCTATTTCACTGTTTTTATGATCCTTGAAACTTCGTTTCAAAATATCTCGCAAACGCTCTCAGAGAATTTGTTCAAACTTTGCCATAATTGAGGCAATTATGCCAGGTACAAACTCCCTTAAGCGATTTCTTTAAAAAACTCTTGGTACAGAGAAAAACAAAGATAAATAAGAAACGTGATGGCGTCGTAACGTTGCCATGGCGACTCTGATTGCAATAAAACCCAGATCATAAGAAATTTTCATCTTTATATAATACAGTTGTGGTAATCTTTTTTCCATATCTTTACTCATGGCGACGTAGTTAATGCTCAAACTTGGGAGGTATCCCCACCAAAAAATCCAGTCGAGCCACCTTAAAAAGATGCTTTAGAAAGCCTAATTAACACACGAAAGAGTCGAAAGAGAACATCAAGAAGGATTCTAACTGGTATTATGTCGAAAAATTCGGAAAATTGTGAGTCAAAAACCCACAATTGTAAGCGTAATTTGTCACCCATGATATTAATAGGTAATTATAAAGATTTTGGAAATTGTCAGAATTTGGACAAACGTGCATGAAATTTCACTTGTCATCATTTGATTACATAAACGAACAACATGGTTTAAATAATAAAGAGGGAGAGGTGGTATAAAGACAAGTCAACTTTAGCCTCGTTTCCCTGTATCATTGTAAAATGGACTATTCATTTAAGAATAATAGCGAAAAATAGAATCGAGAAAGGTGATGGTATAGAGTGATTTCACTTAAGGTGGCCCCTCATTAATACAGGCGCATTTAGCTGTGACGAAGTTTTCGTCATAACTTTTTCGTTTTTAACGCGATGGCTGCGAAAATTTGCAAAGAACAACAGACATCATTCCGCAGTAGTACGAAATATTCCGATTTCATTGATGGCAAATATGTGTTGCTAAATTAGTGCTTAAAAGGACCCTGCTGTTCAAAAAAAATCGCGTCTACTTTAAAATTTTGCCGATATTTTTTACTGATATTTCTGGTATCGGCTTTAATTGCTCTAATAAATATGCCAGAAAAAATTTCAGAAAAATCGTTGGAGTAGAAGTCCGTAACTAAAAGTCGCTCAAAATCCAGCTGTGAAATTGTTTTGGAATTTCAAATATAAATTACTATCAGGTAGAAGGAGCCACCTTTTAAGCACTAATTTAGCAAAATATATTTACCCTTCAATGAAATCGGAATATTTCGTACTATTGCCGAATGATATCTGGTGTTCTTTTCAAAGTTTCGCAGCCATCGCGTTAAAAACGAAAAAGTTTTGACGAAAACTTTGTCACAGCTAAATGCGCCTGTTATCATTGACGGAGCCACCTTAACCCGTGAAATAAGTAGTAGTCAATACTAAGCACTATTATGCACTAATTCCATTGTCTTCCTTTGCTTTCTTGTGGCTGTTTTGCACTAGTTAGTATCTGTTTCACGGGTGAAGTAAATTCACTGTAATGAATAATAAATAATAACTTAAAGTAATAATAAGTAATAAATAATAAGTAATAAACCCAAGCTTAGACCTAAGCCAAACGTCGAACTTTTTATGAGACGAACTAAACTCTAATTTGGGTCAACCTAAATTAAGTTTAGATCGTCTGTCGGGTCAGAAGTCGAACTTCAGGACGCGTCGAACCAATCAACTGAATCAGACCAAAAAGCAAATTTAATAAATTTTCTCCCGAACGAGGCTAAATATACATTCTCATACAAATGTTTAATTTATCTGTTTAGTTCGCCGCAAGTGAAGATGGACGTTTGTCCCGGAGACGATCTCAAGACGTTCTATCCGTCTGAAACGGATGGATAGAACGTGCTGGATGATCCAAACACGTCTAACTTTTCATGAACTTATTAAACTCACTAGTTTTGGTTCGTCTCCTGAAAAGTTCGACTTTGTGACCTGGGCCTTACAAGCACCGTAAACTAATTATGGACACCTAACACCTACTTTAAAATCAGGGCTGGACCCCCGCCCCCCCCCCCCCTCCCCTCTTCCCGCCTATTTCAACCCCTTCCCCGCTCCATATTGAGTTGCTACAGTAGACCCCGATAACTTTAATTCCCCGCTAACTCGAACTTAAAGTCCAATATCCCTTGGATTTCACTCCACTTTTCAGTCATTTTTACTCAATTAACTCGAACTTGGACAACTTGAATTCCCCGCTAACTCAAACTAAATTTCCTTTCCCTTGATCAAAAGGTCACTGAAATTTACCCCAATAAATCGAATTCTGATTCTCGTAACTCTATAATCAGGCAAAACACTAAACCTAACACTACATCAATTTGAATTTAAATGGTGCAACAAACAGGTCGCCTTTTTTACGTAAAAATGCAAAATCATGTTACCGTTACGTTTCTGATGAAGTAAGTTAAATTCAGATTGTACTATACACTTGAGTACTTAAAATCATCAACTATTCTTTATTAACACAAGAAATTGACTATTCAATCGATCTCGATAACCCCACTGTTTTTGGTTTCCCTTCAGAGTTCGAGTTACCGGGGTTCTACTGAAGTATATATAGTATATAAAGAAAACATGAAAATTTTAGAGTTGCGGTAAAACTTAAAAGATCATCTAATGATACTTTTCTTCGTTGAATTCCGCAGGAAAAGAAACAACCCGTAGTGCCCTAAGTATCCTCCTACTCTATATTCTTCAAAGTTGGGATGTTGCTGTTTTTTGTTTCCCTCCGTAAGCGGTACAACATTGTTTTAAAAGGCTGGGGGCGGCCCCGAGAAGTTCGCTTCTTTTCTGAAGTAGATAGTATCGGGAAAACGTGAGAAATGTTGTTGAGAGAAGAATGTTTCAACTTTTTCATCGACATTGAAGGTTAACTCGTTACTAAATAGATATATCAGAACATTTTTTGAATTCGCCATAAGAGTGCTCTACTTTACTCCCGGTTACTTTCACTGGTTTATTACGTGGATCTTAAACGTTTCACGTTTTACATAACATAATGATTAAACACCAGTACAAATGTATTAGAACACAATTTATTTTCATGAATGCATGTGGGAACTCCCAGTGTATGCCTACGGATAATGAAAACTAACTTGAATTAAAACAAATGACTTTTTTCGCGTAAACGTGTATCAAATCACGCGCTTCGAAGAGCAAATTCTTTGAGTGTACAAAAATTAAAATTCTCTATATATCTGTAGGTTCAAGAATTTGATTTCTGAGTACAAAAAAAGAAAAAGGAATTAAGGAATCAATTTGGGGATTGCTCCTTTCTTGGGTCAATACTTTCGTGGAGTCGAATGGTAGATACTAAAAAGAATAATTATTATTCTATTTCATTATTCACTCACCTCAAAATGCCGAAATATACGGGCCCACATTCGAAATTTATTTCAGCGCATGTAGTGCGACAATATCCGACAGAGTACGTCAAATAATGTATTTTTTGAGACTTTAATCTACTATTTCCAGGAAAAAAACAAGACCCAAATGTTTTGTTTCTGAAACCTTAAAAAGTACCCCAAGAATCAACAAACATTTCCGGCAACGCCTTTTAAAGCGATGACGCAGAAACGAATCCCACAAAGGTCTCATCTGTTTGGACGAGTTTATAAAAACAAATTCTGAGCAAAATATTTTTCTTGATAATTTCGTTTCGCCCCGAAGTCAAAAATGATCCCAGCATCGAAAAAGCACCCCAAGTATCAACAAACGTTTTTGGTACCGCCTTTTAAAGCGTTGATGCAGAAACGAATCCCAAAAAGGACTCATCTGTTTGGACGAGTTTAAAAAAACAAATTCTGAGCAAGATATGTTTTCGATAATTTCGTTTTGCCCAAGGTCAAAAATGATCCCAGCATCGAAGAAACCGTGAATGTTCTGGTTCGTCAAGTTGCTTAAGTTTGATTGACATCTTTCAATCACCCTATACCTTGCTTTGGTCCTTTTAATACCTGGAACGAGGAATCATGTATGAGAACACGTGTTGTTTTGCATGAATATCGCATTATAACTGCAAAAAAAAATCATAACTTGATGCTCAAAGTAAGGGAGCTTTTTGGTATTTATGGAAACTCTTCGTCCATGAATGCTGTCAAGATAAATTTGTTAAAGTATTAATTCATTAGTGTCTTTACAGAAAAGAGCATATTCTAAGTTACACCTTTTTATCTGGATGACTTATTGAAATTTGTTTTTCAAACAATTTAAGTGGAAATGTTGAATCACTTCTACCCCACAAAAATATCACCTCAGCAAGTGGATTTTCCCTGTCGTACGCGTGTTGAAATTTACGTACGTAAATATATAGTAGAGGCACAGTATGGAAGGTCACGTGTAAAGGTTAAAAGTTGAGTGAGTTACGCGTGGCCTTTGATACATCGCCTCTATTTTATTTACGCACGTAAAATTTACGTGCGTACGCTCTTGAAAATGACGCGATCGTGGAGGTCCACCCTCAGGGCGTGGACATCGTTTGCCGCGATTGTTTGCGAAGGTTTCAGTTTTATTTAAAGGGCTGTGTCACGGCAGTCCAGTTCATTTTGTTTAATTTTGCCAATTACTCGCCCTCAACCGCTATGGAACTTAAACTAAGTAAAGGCATTATTTTTGAAGCTGCAAACAGCAGACATCAACTTTGAAAAGCTGTTAGGCTGAACAGTTTTTAAAAACCCTAATTTCAATCCGTTTCAGTCTTCTTCAGTTTTGCCCATCCGTGGCGTCTACTGTATCTGTTGTGTTATTTTAACTTTCTTTAATGTTTTAAGCGGTTATTTTTATGTTTCTCTTAATTTAACGGACATTTTGTAATTACCTAATTTGTCTGAATTTCGTGACACAGCTCCTTTAACCAGTTTCTCATTCCTTAACCTTCGGACGTATTTGGCAATGGAGATGGTAGAGAAGAGAGTTACACCCCTAATAGGCTCGATTACCAGCAGCAAAATTAAAACATTAGTAATAAGACACTAGCCACTCGAAATTCGGGAGATGAACCCGCGCTCCTTCCCCGAAAAGACTCTTCTCGGGGAGGAACACAAAAACTGGAACCGACAAGAAAGCGGAAGTGAGCCTGGCACCTTGTGTGTTTTTCTTCGAGTTTTTTCCAGCATGAGTTTGTGCGAGCGTCAGTATATTGCGCTAACAAAAATTGACGGCATATGTGATAAGGGTCAAGCAATTTTTCATTTGCAAAAATCTAGTTTTTGGCCCTCATTTTGGCCAAAAATCATACGAAATAGTCTTAATTATAAGGACTTTTCCTTTTAGAAACACACTGAAAAGTCATGTTTTCAAGTCATCTGTTGTCGTACGCAAAAGAGCTCCTTGACTAGCTATCATGTTTGCAAACGTCGTTTTACATCCAATTCGAAACCGCAGCAGCGCTCCAGTTTGCCATCTTTCATTGTTTGTAGCGCCCTCGCTTCGACCATTCAACTAGAAAATCTTTCGCAGTGAAATTATAGGGGATGAAAGAGAGTTTTTCTCGTAAAAATGTTGGACCCCCTGGATCAAAAAAATGGAATGAAATAGCTTCTTAAATTCCATTGTAACAAAGTAGAGAGAGCTTACAAAAAAATCACAACGGGGATGAAAACAGAGCGAGACGTTAGCGTACTTTACCAACCCGTCCAGCAGCTCATAACCCTGACCTGTCCAAGCTCGCCACAGGGCTTTTTCGGTTAGAAAATGGAAGGGAAAAAGTCCTGGGCAAGCTAAAACCTGTGTCATTATCTAAATCTACACAGGCCATTTTACTCTAATTGTTACTGATTTTGCATTCATCTCTGTTCTTAATTTAGAACATTCAGACTACTATAATTGTTTGCTTTTCAGTCATCCACGATGGCGGTCATATTGAATGACGTCGCAGCTCCACTGCGTCCACTGCCAGCGGCGCTACTCATAATATTTGTATCATCAGTCTTTTAGAACTTATTACTAACAGTAACAAGGGTAACGATCCAGATACAAAATGTGGGGCTCAACAAAATTGAAACATTTTGCAAGCAGATTTAAAATTTGCGTATTTTAGAAAGAAAAAGAAAACCAACAAAACAGTATCTTGCCTGCGTAAAGATAATGGTCAATCTACTACTTGTCCTAAAGAGACTGCTGATTTACTTGCTGTGTCGTTTGCTTCCGTTTTTACCAAAGAAAAAGCTCGAAACGAAAACTGTGTTCTTTAAAATGTGGCAAAACAAATTAATGAATTCACCGTAAATAAGGAGGAGGTCGTACAACAGCTGAACTCGCTGAACACGCATAAGGCGGCTGGACCCGATGGTCTTCAACCTTTGAAAATAAAAATTCTAGCAGAAAACGATCGTCTTTGGCAACGCTGTCACAGGTCTCTTCCAAGCAGTCGAAACTACATGTCGCATCCCCAATTCTTGGAAGCGTGCAATAGACACTGTCTTACATAAGAAAGGCCAACGTAACGATCCAACTAATTACAGGCCTATATCTCTAGCATGCACCTTATGTAAAGTGTTTATTCCGCCATCTCTTCACCCACGTGCGTGACAGCCTCAGCACGCACCAACACGGCTTTGTCCACGGCAAGTACTAGTCATGCCTCTCGAATCTTTTAGAAACAGTGCACGAGATCAACACAATTTTAGAGAATGGGGAGGAAGTAGACCTAATTTATTTAGATTTTCAGAGAGCTTTTGACAAATCCCACATTAGCGTCTTCTGCTAAAGTTAAAAGCTTATAGGATAACCGGTCAATGTAATACCATTATTCGGAATTTTATTACTGGAAAAACAATGGCTGTTCGCGTAGGCGACGAACTATCCGCATGAGAACCGGTGTCACCTAGAGTGCCTCAAGGTTCCGTTTTGGGGCCCCCACTCTTTCTTATATTCCTTAACGATATGCCTGCTATCACAACGAATACCACCACGCTATTTGCCGATGACTCAAAATTAATAAGGAAAGTACGATCACCAGAAACCATTCAATCAGTCCTAAATAGCTTATCCCAATGAACCCATGCGTGGCAAATGAAATTTAATGAATCAAAGAGTAGCGTCTTGCTTATTGGTAAGGACAACCCTAAGTGGAACCACACGATGTGTAATTCGCCCTTACAAGGGGTAGAAAAGGAAAGAGATCTAGGGGTGGTTTATCAGCTGGTGATACCCTTTGTTGGGAAGAAAATATACGAGAAATTATTAGAAAAGCACATCACGTCATGGATCATTAAGAATGTTGTATCTGGAAAACCAGAAGTGCTTATACCATTTTATAAAGCATTCGTTAGACCCTATTTGGAGTACGCAGTGCAGATGTGGGCCCCAACTGCGAGACATGGAAACTAGTGTATCATAATGGAAATTGAGGACTGCCAAAGGCAGTTTACTGGAATAATTGAGGGCATGGGCGATCTACTCCCTTATCGTCAAAGGATACAGCGTCTCAGCTTAACAACTTTTCTGGAACGTAAAATGAGTGGTGACTTATTTGAGACCTTCAAAATCATGAATGGCTTAGTAAACTATGGTCAAAATATGTTCAGGAAAAATTCAGCTTACCAAACTAGTAATCTTCCAGTCATTCCACGTCATGAGCTCATGAATTCTTTCGTAATAGAGTTATCAATTACTGCAACCAGCCACCATTAGGAGTCCGATCTTCAATTCAGCAAAAATCAACGCCTTTAACGCCGGTCTCGATCGTTTTAGATCATCCAAACCTTATTCAAGTGGTTTGTGGGAACTATCGGAACAAATCTTTCATAGAATTAACAACAAAAGTGAATATATGAATTATTGTTTATTAGCTAATTGCGATGTTGCAATGCGGCAAAATATCTTGTTTTAATTTTTATTCGGTTTTTTTCTTTTTTATGTATACCTTATATATACCTTTTTTATATATACCTTATTTTATATATTCCTTTGTCCTAGCTTTTCACAATATTAAATTCTTTAAATTTAATTATGTGATGACAAATAATTTTCATGTTGTAAACAGTTCTTATTTAAGATATCCTGAGGTGATATTTAACAATCATTCCACGAGTAGGCGTTGGATATAAGGTGGTAAATAGCCAACGAGGCGCGTAGCGGCGAGTTGGCTATAATCATCTCATATCCAATAAGCGCGAGTGGAACAAATAATTGTTTTATTAAAAACGCTCACGAAATATCGTGAATTCTCCTCGACTCTATTTGTAAAAACAACCGATTTTCAGTTAATTTTGAGCATGGTATAATGGCTCAGATACCATGATCGTTACGCCAATCAGAGCTCTAGAATTGCATTATCCAAAGATTCAGTTTTAAATAAAATAAAGCTATCTCAACTTATTTTATCTCGACAGCAGTTCTTTTCCTTAACAGCCGGGTTGTGTCAGCAAAATTTGAATCAATTTAAAGGAGTTCCCAACAACCGACAGGAAAGGAGTCTACTATTTGCCATGTTCTTCACATCAATTACTTCTGTGTCATTGATACTCAGAAAAGATTTCGTTGAAAGGAAGTTATATTTCAGAAACAACAGATTAATATACCAACTTTGTGACGTCCTAGTAAATTTTCCTTTCTATCCCTACTAGAACTTCTGTAAAAACAATGGCAAAGTCAGCATCTTTTTCTATGCCTTTCCATTAAATATACCATATGCATAATATTACAACACACACTCACACCCACACCCAAACGGTGGAGATATGACGTTTGAACAGGTCTTTGTTACCGCAGTTTACTCAAAAGTTTAAAGCACGAAACCGAAATAAAATTAATTATCGCGGAAAACTTCTTAAGTAAACTGAACCTTCATGGGGAAGTCGTCTATGGTTAGCTATGGTTTGCTGTTTTTAATTAACTATCTTCCAGTAGTTTAAATAAGTACTCACCGTCGAAGTTAGTTTATTATTATAAATACTTAACAAGTTCAATTTTTTCTGTTTAGATTTTAGTTTCAAGAAAAATGATCTTTTTCCATTTGTGAGTACCGATTAGATTAGCGGTGACCATTTTTAGCACTGTTAACTTATGTTGTATATTTCTAATTGCACCGACACACGTGAATCAATATTTGGAAAAGAAAGATGACCACGTACATTTCAAGAAAACCTCTTTCTGTTTTACTGCAAAAGACTTTGGCGCCGCGAAACCACACGAAACATTTGTTTAATCTCCTTCTGTAGTGCTTCCAGTAGACTTGTGTAGTTAAAAAATCCATTGAGTATATCGTGAAAGATGTAAAAATCAAATACATTTATATCTCGCCAACAACTGCTAAAAACGTCTTGGTCGATTTGTGTTTATGTTTACTCAAGTGCCTCAGAGTACGAATGACTTGAAGTCTCCCATCAAGAAAAGTCAGTCAGTGAACCAATAGCAGATCGAGCATGGACAAATAGAAGAAGTATGAATTCGACAAACACATCTGGCTGGTGTATAATTTCATGGATTATGTTTCACTCATCTTAAAAGAGAGAATCATCGCCCCTTATTTCCTAAAAAAGGTAAGTTTTGGATAAAAAGACGTGTTTCTATTTCGTAATTTTAAAAAAGCGAGAATAAGATTTTTGTAAAACATTAAAGTCGTTACAAATCGACTAGTACTGTTATCCTGGTGAAAATGAGTAAGGTTATACGGCTGACAGTCAAAACGAAGACATTAGGTTTATTGGTTTTAGTGAAAAACTGATTTTGTTCATCAATACCAAACTGTCCGTCATGTATATTAAGGCAACTGGGGTTTTTCGACAGTATTCTTAACACTTTCCCAAAAAAAAAGTCCCATTTAGGGTGTAAGGGTTTTTAAAACAACCTACAAATAAATGGGCATTCAATTAGGTGAGAATTGGAGAAACTTGTACTGTACTAGACCGTGTCTCTATAGGGTTTTCTTTAATTAATGCCTATACCATTTCTTGACTTTTGAAATTTAAGGATGAATGTTGTAAAACGAATTCGATTCGAACGTTAGACCCTTCGCAGACAATCCAATCGCTGTCTTCTGTAATTGCTAACGACTTCCATTGATTTAATGTCAACATATAAATTGGTACATTGTGTGTTTCATGCATCTGATCTAATTTTCGCACCACCTTTATGCGAAATGACAGCTCAACTTTAAATAGAAGCAGGAAAAGATTGTCTCGAATTTGCTCCGATCCGAATGCCTTTCCCCATAAGAGACCTTAGCCGACAACCAACCCCTTCGCCGCAAGGAAGTTTAAGCAAAAAGAGGAAAAAAAGTGAACTGGAACATTCATTATAATTGACATACCGATTACAATTCTAATTGCCTCGCATTGTAAATGAGGGAGCATTTTTTAATTTAATTTTGGAAAAGTGACAGCTACGACGCCTCAACCTTAACTGCCAAGCTTACTACATATTTTTTGTTGACTTGAGAGATGGTGGCAAATGTTCTTAAGCCAAGTGGCTGTGGGAAGTAATATATGTGAATCATCTGAGACATATTGCTGTCATCCAATATTCGGATCATTTTTCTTTTCTGGGAAACTGCCCACCTACCCCTCCCCTAAACCAACATTAACACTTAGTTCTTGCTTAGGGCAAAATGTTGGCTTAGGGGAGGGGTAGGTGGGCAGTTTCCCAGAAACGTAAAATAATCCCAATATTCGCCTCTAGGGAGGCAAACCGGATTCCGGAATCCAGGACATATTTGTTTGTGGAATCCGGAATCAGAAATTTTTTTGTCGAATCCGGAATCCTGGGCTTTGGAATCCGGAATATCGCTCAGGGAATTCGGAATTCCGCTAGCGATTGGAATCTGTAATCCAAGTTAAACTGACAAGGAATCCAGAATCCAGAATTCACAGCGTGGAATCAAGAATCAAAGACTGTCTTAGATCACCTTACATGGACACACCGCAGTGATCATGGCTGGGCTGGAAAAACGAAGTGCAGCCGAGTACGTCTGTTTAAGCCGATTCACCATTTTGTCATTGCCCATAATACACCTCGTTTACCCCCCGAAGTTTTGCATAACCATTGTTTTCAAATTCTCCTGGGTATTACAGTCGTACCAAGTGTCTGATATAACTTTTTAAACTGACGACAACTCTTGATGAAATTTAACGGGCGTTTAAAATTTCTCAAAAATGATATAACATTAGTAGCAGGAACTATTATATACAACACCTTTAGGGAGGTTTTCTCCTATCAGCTAGATTGTATATTTTATGGCTAACACCTTCCAGGTTTGAAAATTAACTACGTCGCCATTAACAAAGATATGGAAAAATGATTACCACAGCTTTATCAGACAAAGATGAAAATCTGTTATGAACAGGGTTATATTGACATCATAGTTGTCACAGCAACGAAGTCATTATCTATTCTCTTATTTTTCGTAGCCTGTTCCAGGCTCCGAGATAGTCGGTCCGCGAAATTGAGAAAGCGCGGTGACTTATACTTACGTGCCATTACTACTATCTGAGATTTTTTTGGCACTAGCAGTTTTTTCTCCACAATTGCTCAAGGGAGCTTGTTTCTCCAAGCGCCTGCCCCAATGTTCGTGAAGTCTGAGAAAAATCGATGAAAGCGTTTTCGAGATATTTTGGAATGAAATTTTGTGGTTAAAAACTATGTACAGTAAAAACTGGAAAGTCTTGATGTTCAATTTCACTTTATTGTAGTTTAAGTCTTTTTAAAAACGTGTGTGGGAGATCATGGGGGTGTCTTTAGCCGGTTCGTAGAAAGAGGGATTTGATTAGTATGTATTGAAGCGCTCTTGTCAGGGGTTTTGAAAACATTTTGGTCTGCTTAAAAAAGTAAGCGAATAATTTGGAAACCGCTTGATAGATTTTTTAAAAAATATGAGATTGTTGAGATTAATTGTCGTTATATGAACCTCAAGTTTCATGATCATTGAAAACTTGTAACGAATAAAACGCTAATATTTTTGTAGGAAATTTCATGTTTACAAGTGAGATTCATTTATTATATTTATATTTTAGTGGATAGCAATAGCTGGTATTTCTGTGTATTTCAAATGTATTGTTACTTACTGCTGTTCACGTGAAAAACTTGGAGATAATACCTCTGAAAAATAAGAGGCTCTCACACGTAAATACGAAATTCGCGGCAAAACAATAGCGCACTGGAGTCTTTATTTTATTACTGGCGTTACAAGTTTTCAATGATGTTGAAACCTGAAGGTCATATAAAACGATGAGTAATCTCGAGCATATCAGACTTTCAAAAAAATCTGTCGACCAGTTTCCAAATTCATTTGTTAATGTATACCAAAATATTTACGAAAACGCCAACAACAGAACCTCAAGCATGCTAGTCAAATCCTTCTAGCAATTGGCTAAAGCTATCCCCGTGATTTTTGAAACACGTTTTTATATTAAAAGGATTGAAACTGCTATGAGATAAATTGAATTTCAAAAGCGCTTCGTTTTCTAATTGTCCATGCCAAAATGTCTCGGAAACGCTCAAACTTCAAGAACATTGGGGCAGATATTGGGGGAACATGCTGTAGAAAAAATCCTCAGTGACGTCATTTCGACAAATCTCCATCTTTATGTGATGAAGCTGTGGTATTCCTTTTTCGACATCTTTGTTAATGGCGAAGTAGGAAATGCTCAAACTTGGGAGGTAATGGCCCTGAAAAAACCAATCAAGCCACCTCAATGGGCAAAAATTTTCCCTTCTATTTTCTTACAGTTGGCCATTTCCGAGGCGGCACCAAAAACCCATCCATTCGAAATGAGGCCAGTGCAAAATATTTCATGTAAAATATGAGATTAGTTTAATTTATACTACTGTATTGTTCGGTGAAAACATTAATATTTAAGCCTGATGCACACAACTTGGAACTTGCACCGCTATTAATTGCTGAATTGCTATTCTTTTCTCACACAGAATGACCAGTTTTCTTTTTTTCCAACTGGTTTTGACCGCAGTGCTTTGGGCTCAGGGTGTCTACAAGAGTGACGAAATTCGTTCTTCATATTTGATCTTTCTGGAGGGTCATGTCATGTTAGGACACGTGACAAAAGTACAGTCAAGTCAAGGCGTTTCTTCGTGTGCACAAAGATGCTTATCTGTGCCAGGATGTCTATCATTTAATTTTGCGAAAGATAACAGTCAGTGTGAACTCAACAATTCATCTTCTCAATTTGCAAGCCACTTCAAAGACTTGACCGTAAAACAAGGAGTCGTATATGGTCACTGGATTACACTTCCCATCATGCGGTTTGTTTTCACAACACTCGGTGGACAAGGACCTGTGGGTCCAACTAATACATCAGGGTACTTAGGAACGTCACTGGAAGGTCAAGTTCATCTTAACAATGGTATTCAAGAGTGGAAAGTTCCGTATACAGGAAAGTATTTTATCGAAGCGTTTGGAGCTTCAGGAGCCAATGGTACTTGCGCAAACTGTTCTGGATGGAAACTTGGAGGTCGAGGAGCCAAAATGTCCGGTTTCTTTGAACTTAGCAGTGGACAAAAGCTAAAAATATTAATCGGGCAACAAGGACAAGTCGTCTTTGATTTCCCACAACACCCAGGTGGAGGGGGTGGAGGTACCTTTGTCACGTTTGCGGACAATTCACCTTTAATAATAGCAGGGGGAGGTGGGGGAGGAAGTATTAGCTTAGACGGAGACCCGGGGCAAGCTGGGCCAAATGGGACGAGGAATGGAGGCATCAGGGGATCTGGGGGTCGAACTAATCCAGGTATATTATCTGGTACTGGAGCGGGCTTATGGGGCGATGGCGAGGGTGTGAATGGACAAGCAAGAAGCTTTAAAAGTGGAGGTCAAAGTGCTAACAAATTAGGCTCATTAGGGGGATTTGGTGGAGGGGGCTATGGTATGGTTCTCCCTGGGGGAGGAGGCGGATACTCCGGTGGAGGAGTGGAAGGGACTTTCGACATAGGAGCCGCAGGTGGAGGAGGCTCCATAAACAACGGAACTTCACAGGTTAACGAAAGTGGTGAAAACAACGGTGACGGTAAACTTGTTATAACTCTTATGACTTAAAACAAAGAAATGTCTATGGTTGAACTCCTATGCTCCCTCCATATTTTGATTCCTTGGAATTTTAAAGAAAAAATGCGTTTGATGGTCGAGCTTTATGTCCAGCCTGTATTTACATGTAATGCGCGTGACTAATGGCTTATCCACTGGAAATATCGACCGAAGACCGGAATGAAACCCTCCGATCTGAGGTATTTGTCGCTGAACTTTACATGAGATACCTGTAATATGGACATAATCGCAAGTATCCATATTTCATGCCCAAGTGGGCCTTTCGGGTTACAGAAATGTAACTTCGAAATAAGTCATGAACGTGTATATATGAACAATTTTATATTTCAATTGCGGGAGAAAGATTACATCACTTACAATTTAACAGTTGTTTTAGATTCAATAATCAGAGCCGCACAGTTTTGTCTCAGGCACTTATTCAAGGACATTTCTCAACTGACGTTCAACTCCACCCTGCGAGCCAAGCCCCCTTTTGACTTCTTCTGGAACGAGAAGCAGAAAAGAACTCAGCTCCGCATGAATCACGTCAATCTTTGAAGTCGCCGCAGCACGAGCTTCTAGACTGGTCAATCTTGTTTTCCCGTCAACTGAAACTGGTTTTTAGAGAGCGATCATTCTTTATTGATAAACCGATGGTCATAACTGAGCCCGCTGTACCAAGTGCACGGCCATTAGGCCTGAGTCCGAAACTGTATCTTAGCAACATGCAGCGCGTGCTCAACAAAGATTTTACTCGATTCTTGCAAAGTCTATCTCGAGTACCCCAAAATTGAGCAAGTGAAAGACTGAAGGCTTTGCTTATTTCCATTAAGTTTAACTTTTTCGAAGAGAGTTTGAAGCTAATTTTGGGGAACCATTTAAATAACCTCACTCACATTTAACTAACAGTCGGCTATAGCTAGGAGTACAATGAATTCCCTGGTTGACGATACTTTCCATAAAGCTTTGTTACGGGAGGGTAGGTTAAGTGGGGTCTTTGAAGCAAGGGAGGTCTAAACCCTTTTAATGTTACTATTTTGAGCGGTGAATTTGTGGGAGGTATTTGATTTGTTGTCATGAAAACGTACAAATCGAGTAAAATGTCTCACTACATGTATATTTTGTATAATTAGATATTGGTAAAGTTGATTATTTGCAGTGTAAACTCACGGGAGAACAGGACTTGGGATAAAAAGGTGAAGGGATATTTTTCTGCAAAAAAAATTCAGGATAAATTTAATTTGATTTGCCTCACGAGTTAACAAACGCCTTGACGTCATTGAACTGAAGGAAGAAGATTTTTAGAATCTTGCAGATGCCCACCTCCTCGATGTAAAGGATAAGATAATTACCGAGATGGTTTCCAACTCAAGCAGTTTAGTACTGTTGTAATCTTTGACCCGCAATAGTTTCTTGCCAAGCGTCAAGCCAATCTATTTCTCATAGGTCAAAATAGACAGATTGCGTTTCTCCCAATTGTTTTAACAAGGTTTTACGATCAGCTGTTACGGAATCAATTTATCCAAAATTACAAATTGGTTTAAGTCGTGACAAATCAAGAACGTGCTCGAATCTAATTCTGAATTACAATTCCTCACGGGCTATACTGCAATAATCAATACTCGAAGGTTGATTGACAGGTTCTGATACACCAAGTGCTTTACTGCTTCCGAACAAACATTTGTTTGTTCAGGTAATGACAGCTGAAATTTGCTGAATTGCGCTTCCAGTAGAAACGATTATTGTCAGGATAGACTCATTACCAACACGCCCTTTAAATCATGTTATATCAAACCTTAAATTGAACAGAACTACAAAGAAGAAATGAGCAGAAAAATATTCAGAAGGTTAGTCTCATATCTCAGTTCATTGATTTTCTTTTACGCTCAGTACGTTATGCCGAAAGAAAACAATCTGCGCGAATTATTCTGACCATATGTCTTAAAGATTAAAGTACGGCACATTGAAGCTGATGAAATTGCTCAGACAAACTGGTTTAAGCTTGTTCCTTTTAAGCTTTTTTCATTACTCAAAAGATATAAACCCGCCAAAAAAATCACGATTGCTAAAATATATTTTCCTCAAAACTAAAAACCAAATCCAAAACGAAATATTCATTTCCTGTAACTGGAATTCGTTAACCAAGTAACGCGTCTATTTGTATTTAATTTCTTCTTATCACAATTAACAAAAATTGTGTAACTGATAATTTTTCATGGCATTTTCTGAAATGAAACGTTCACTGTTGAGTGTTTCGTCTCTAAGACTGTAAAATATGACGCTCATTCTGTATTTCTCTGGAACAAAAAAGTTAAGTCAGTTACACTAGTGAAATATCAGGTCTTTTCGAAAACTTTTCAGTTTAAAAACCCAATAAGATTCATACTGAACAGAAATATTCAACGTTTATGTTTCAAAATTTTCAATTTGAAATACATGGTATGTTCCCAAGCGATAACTTCGTATTTATTCAAACAAAGATAAATAATATTCTAAAAACAACCATTTCTTGCTGCCACTAAAGACTCGTCTAGGATAAAGTTGTCATCGTTTCGATTGCTCATTTTTACTTTCTTCTTTTGTTATCTATAACAATTTCTCTAACCATTTACCATGATCGTTGCATTCAGTTTTATTTCAATAAGTCTTCGTCATCTCGGGACAACACGTCAATAATACAGGAAACTATGAATGTATTTTATTTACAGTGAAAGAGAAATAACATGCTAATAAAAGCCAGGGTAGAGCTGAAAGGTCGAGGTTTTTACACTCAACTAAGTATCAAGATTAGTATGTGTTCCTGTATTCGAAAACCTGACATATCACCTTGTTTAACACTGCAAAACTACCAAAGCGCAGTCAGAATTGTGTATTGGTTTGTGCCTTGCTGGGGAGAATTTTTAACAATAATACGTAGAGAACTTTCCGAAGAGTGAATTCATGAACTATGTAAATATAGTCTACTTCCTTTTAATGATTTTATTTTATTTTTTGCTTTTGGAAGACAGCAGGAATACTTGATACATTTTTGGATGAGTTACTGAGTTTTTTGTTTTTTGTTTCTCAACTTTAACCGACCAAAATTAACTGTGATATTTAGAAAAAAAGAAAGATCTCCTGAATTTGTAATGCAATCACCAAAGTAAACACAGAGAAATATCGTTAAAAATGGTAGCAGTGACTCTAGAAGATAATCGTTGAGAGCAAGCAAACATTGTGTTACGTTACTGGAGTAACAATTTTTATCATTGTAACAAAATTCTCGCCATTAATATCATTATCCTTTTTTATATTGGATTTGAATCCTTTTTGAACCAATATTGGCTCAAAAGATGGCGGCTGTTAGTGGATTATGACGTAATCATTACGTCATGAAGTTGTCATGTTATGCTACTTGGAAAAGGGTCATCTCAGAGGGGCTAAGTGCAAAGTCTTTTTCAGTGAAAAACAGTTTCTCCCTTATCATGAAATAAAAGTTATTTAATTTAAAATGTTTAGCAGTTGGCCTCACTCATAGTGGGGGATGATGGAATTCAGCAGTCGATGGACATTCTGAAGGGTTTTACTGCTATGACTAGCAGAGGGGTAGTGGAATTTTAAGATATAACACAAGGTATTCCAGTCAAGTTGTTTTTCGTTTTTTTCGTATTTTCAGATGCTTGATGTTCCATTTGTTCTTTTTCTCAACTTTCTTTTCGATCTCAACGGCGTTGACGCGCTTCGACATAACGGCTTCGTCATTTACCAACTTGTATGACGACTATGTACTTTTCGATTACGTCATATCCAGCCACCTGACCCAAGGCATTCAGGCATGTGCCCACCTTTGCTTGTTAGAGTCAAATTGCCTCTCATTTAATTTTATAAAAACACTGGAACTTTTCGAGAAAGGTTTATGTGAGCTCAATAGAGTAAGTTGCCGCAACAACAGGAATGCAAGCCTCACTAATGCTCTAGGATATGTATATGGTGAATTCATTGACGTGAAAACAAACCGATTTATATTTACCACCTTGGGAGCGAGAGGAAAAGATGGCCCTACCAAAGCACAACTTGAAGGCTACAAAAGAACTTCTCTAGAGGGGCAGGTAGACGTACAACAAGGCATTCAGTTTTGGAAAGTACCTGAATCCGGGACTTACGTCATAGAGGCCTTTGGTGCCTCTGGAGGAAATGGTACCTGCCAAACCTGTTCAGGATGGAAGCTCGGTGGACTGGGTGCAAGGATAAAAGGAACCTTTTACTTCAACAAAGGAACAGCATTGAAGATTTTGGTTGGTCAGCAGGGCCTAGTAACCGAGTATTTTAATCAGCGTCCGGGAGGAGGGGGTGGAGGGACGTTTGTTACGCTTGTGGACAATACCATAATTGTTGTCGCTGGTGGGGGTGGCGGTGGGAGCTTGGCGAAACCTAGCTACGGAGATGGTGACCCAGGGCAAAAATCGGAGAATGGTACGCAATATGGTGGGTATGGCGGAATGGGTGGATTCCGATATCAGATAGCGAACAAAACTTTCGACTCCCCAGATATCAAAGCCAGCTCGGGGGCAGGATATAGGGGAGACGGGGATGCACCAAAAAATATCGGCATCACTCCGGCTAGAAGTTTTCTTGCCGGTGGTACTGGAGGGGGACATGTGGCAGTACAAAATGGAGGATTTGGTGGGGGAGGATGTGCAGTAACTCATGGGGGTGGTGGTGGGGGTTATTCTGGTGGAGGAATTACCGGCACTACGACTTCAGGAACCGCAGGGGGAGGGGGATCGTTTAATTCTGGTTTACACCAAGTTAACGACGCGGGAGTCAATAAAGGACATGGAAAGGTAATTATTACTCTGCTGCAGTGAAGGCCGAAGTGTTGAATGGGAACTCTTGAAAAGTTTATTTTGAGGCAGTGGCTCAATATTCTTGGTTTGCAACCACGTGAGAAGGTGGTCATGTTTGTGGTCAATACAACAAACTGTTTTTTTGTAGAAATTACCTGAAAGTAGAGTTTAGTTCCCAGAGTAGAGAAATTCTTTTGTTCTTGATCACCAACATAGTTGCTGTGATGTCACTTGCAAACCAGCAATTGGGAAAGGAAAATTGTTTATCACCTACACTAGTTATCCGTCGGATGGATCGATTGGTCGCCATATAATTTTTGACACGAATTAAGAGGGGAATAGGCAGAGCTAAATCAGACATTTCAAGAGTACCATGCGAACAAACACAAACCAGTACCCGTCACGTGAGGAAAATGTGCAAATCGACGAGTGGACAAAGAATTGACCACTGGTGCCTGTTTTCATCTAGTTTTTAGGTCAGTTATAGACGATAGTCAATTCTTTTTCGTACCTGTAAGAATAATGATGTCAAGAGACTTTTCAGGGTTTCAATGAAGGAAAGTTTTATTGGAAGTCATTAAGTGCGATTTATTTCAAACGACCGCATAAACAAAACCATCAGGAATTAAAAAGGTAGATATCAAAAAAGCCTTCAAAACTACATTTAATCAGCTGTAAATAATTAGCATTCTGGTACAAGGTGACAGCTAGTAAGAAATATGTTATCAGATAGCTGATAAAAAACCACTGTAGAGTAAGATGAAAAAAATATCAATCCGTTCGTAGTTCCCCTGTCATGTATCTTTGCCCTTCTACTCGGACCTGAGCCAGTGATAAAAGGTGATCATTTTTCTCTTGGTTCAGCTGTGTTTCAAGCTCTGAAACCTATAACACGAACAAAATATGTTCAGAGAAAACTTTTTAAAAAATGTTGCAATATGTAAATCAATAAAGGATAAACAGGTTAGCTTAAAAAATAATATTTGCTGCTACATCGTCTGGAAAGTAGAACAAGAGAGTGGTTCAAATTTCGTCTTCAGAGGACGAAGGTGGACGCCTTTCGCTAGTTTTTGACTAGAACGACTTTTTGTTAACTTTTTGGCTTACCTTACCTTATGTTTTAGACATTTTGACAAAATTTGTCCTCAATCAGTTGTCATGGTTACGAGATATGAGAGAAAGAGATTCAATTGGTTGTTAAAAACCTGAAAGCCTTTTAAGCTTAAGTGTATTTTGACAAAAGGTGAATTTTCAGTAAAATGAAAGACCACCGTTATCGTGGCAGTCAAGAGGGTCGCAATTTTCAACGACGATGATGCAGTCTGTTCTAACTAAAATAAAACTGTATTAAAAGGAGAAACAATAACTGTTAAAAATACTCAGTTCAAGGAAAATTAAAGGCACTTACTTTAAAGTAAAGTTCCCGTAATTTCTGAATTGTTTTATTGTCCATTTTCTCAACACACTGAGTCTGAGCTTGATCGCTGCACTTACTATGTGAACCTGATTCCCTGACAGATAGTTAAGTGACAATGGTGTTAAAATAAACATCGCTTTTACAGGAAACACAGGCTTTCGAATGGACAAAGCCGAACGATTCTCTTACCATCTTCCGATAGCAACATCCAGTGACTTTTTCAAAATACTGAGTTCATTTTTGTTTCGTTCTCGCAAGACTGTGACCTCCTGCTGCAGCTGATCATTTCTATAAAATAGTCAATGACAAAGTTCGCAGAACGCTGGAAGGTAATCTTTTAAACCGAATACACAGGAAACGAAAACGAAACGTCTACAACAGAGCGTCCACAACGTGAACCCTGAGTCATGTGGTTTGAACTGGCAGGAGTAGCTCAGTTTTGTTTGATAATGAATCAAAAAAGCAACAACCCCGTTCTCATATCATTGGAACTGTCCAGCTAGATTTAAAAAACGCTTTGTTACAATTTGGTTAAGTTGTTTTTGTTGTTCTTTTAAGAAAATGAGGGTTATTTATTGTACGCTGTGTGCAAATTTTTACGGAAATTCAATGACTGAATTTTGCGTTAACCTAATTAGGGACTTGTCTGAAATTAGCAGGGGGGGAGGGGGGTGGAAACAGAGGGAGGGTTACAACTTTTTGAGACTGCAGAAAAGGGAGGGGTCATGAAAAATGGGCCGTTAAAAGGGGGAGGGTCATGCAAATATGTGTCCGTGATCATGTAGAGGTTCACCCACAGAAGAAAAAAGAAGTTCTTTATTTTGTAAAAAAAACCTGGGAGAAATAGGAGTCGAGTCATCAGCTGTCAGAATCAGAGTCGGACTCAGCTTAATGCTGTCATCTAAAATGTATGTATATGGCATTACAAAAACAGATTAGAAATATATTTTGAGCTCTCATAATACTGACTCACCCTAGTAGATTTTAACATATATACAAGAGGGGGGGGGGTCATGATATTTTAGGCCAAGGTCAAGAGGAGGGTTAACCAATTTCACTCCCATTCCAGGGATGGGTCATCTCATTTCCGAACCCAAATTTAAAATCCCCACCCCCTCCCCCCCCCTGCTAATTTCTGACAAGTCCCTTAGTTCAAAACTTTAGGCTTGTTTTCAGTTATCCTTGTTGCCATAATAACGATTGCAATCTTACATTTAGCCTAACAAATGTAATGTCTTGAAAACTATACATTGCTCGTGCCATATTTGAGCTTAAGACTTGCAACGAGTGTTAAATAACATCACAATGAATGGCAACGATCGACAACCTATGAGACTGTGTTCAGCCACTCTAATTTATTAGTCTGCTTTTGGAATACTGTCGGGAGGGAGGCACTGCAGAGAAAAGATGGGTACGATTCGCAACCACAGTCACATTCTGACTGACAAGTGGCTCGGTAACATTTTGTCAATCGTCATGGATTTAGAATATAGTACGTAAGGTTGCCGTCTTAAATCTAGCTACTATCTTGGACAAAAAATGTTAAGAATTTTTCACTTTCTTACC
>BOPM01000181.1:164042-192257 GCA_022179025.1 Porites australiensis
TTACTGCGATGATCATTCTTCACTTTCATCTACAACCGCAGTTCAAAAATGAATTATTTCATATATACTTCACATCATTTCACTCCTCACGGGAGATATGAACTCAATAAATTGACCTCGCTCCCAATGTGTGGCTTCATAGCTCAGTTGGTAGAGCAACGCACCGGTAAAACGTGGAGGTCACGGGTTCGAATCACGTTGAAGCCCTGATTTTTTCAGGCTTCTACTTTCCAACTGCTTAAATTGGAAAATTTACTGCGATGATCATTCTTCACTTTCAAGTTTGTCATTATAGACTTTGTCGGATACCTTACCTCATCCCCCGCGAGCAGAGGTTTCTCTTTTTGCATGGCTTTTAGCGTTTATCAAATTAAGTCGTTCGCGTTGCTTGTCAGTCTAAAAGCCATCCAGGAGAGAAACCTCTGTTCGCAGGGTACTTACCTCAGTGTTAATCGATTGCAAATCTTGAATGGTTTTGGTCAGGGTTTTCTTTTCTTCCAGCTCTTCTTTTAACTGTCCTTTTACTGCTTTCAATGAATTCTTTGTCTTGGTCAGGGAATCTAGTTAGACGAAATCAACAAAACAAATATATTTTTAAAACAGGAATGAGGAGAAGGGAAAGGAAATTGGGCTGACCATATGTCATAAAATTGCAGTGATGCATCGTAATCTGTCAAGATGGGGACGGGTTTGTTAAAATTGGGCACCAATTTGTAGGCGATTAGGACTGATCAAGAGAGAATAATGGGTCAGAGAGGGAATCTTAGGGTGTTAGCCGGGATATGTGAATTTCACTAAAGCTATTTTTAGAGGTTGTAATTAAACAAAAATATAATTCCTGAGACGTCCGCACAATTTAATTGAATTTGAAACGTCGTCAAGTCCAAACGCGACTGCCTCAACGTAAACAATGCAGAATCTTGTAATGGCGATTCTTGAATTCTCTCTTGTCGACACTGAATAAAGGTTTGTGGACCTCTCCGGTAACCAACTAATTCCGATTAATTTTAAGCGTTTAACTGGTCTAAAAACAACTTTGGTCAAATTCATATATCCCAAGGGCTAGACTGGGCGTTTCCCTCTTTGTGCCATTATATATTCTCTCTTGGACTGAAAAATCATGAAAAAATTGCTAGTCTAACGGATTGCTCGTCAGAATTGATTATTCAACCTGATTCCGTAAATGATATCCTTAATATCCCAAAATTGTTACCTTGTGTGGCCTTGAGTTTTACTGGATACAAATCCATGTCTTTGAGAGACGCTTCCAGAATTCCTTTGTCCCTATTCAGTGAGTCAATTTCAGCTGACATCTCTTGTCGTTTTCCCAACAATTCAACAACACTTTTCTTTTCACCCTTTACTTCTCCCTCGCATTTCAAAAGTTGTGACTTCAGAGATTCATTGCCCTGCTTTAGGCTGCGAATAATTTCTTCTGCTCTGGTAATAGTGTTTTCTTTCTCGGACATGACTTCCTCCATTTTTTGTTTCACTTGTGACGCCGAGCTCTTCATCTCTTCAAAACTTTCCAGTAGATGATCTTTCTCGCTTACGGATCGAGCCAAGTTTTCCTTCAAGCTGGTTATCTCGTACCTCAAATGACTATTCTCCTTTTGTGCGGCTTCGAGTGATTTGCGGACCTCACGTAAACTCTGTTCCTTCCCTGACACAGAGGACCTCAAACGTTCTACTTCTTGGATCAAAAACTCTTTAGACACTTCAGCGGACGACAGGGCAGAGTTCACTTCTGCGATCTCCGCAAACCTCTGCTTCGATTCTTCTTCCAGTGTTTGAACTTTGTCAATCAAGCTTGAATTCTCTCTTTTAAGGCTCTTAATATGACATTCCAGAGATGTTATCGTGTTTTCCTCGGCTTGCTTTGTCTTACCTAACTCAGCCATTAAATTTTCCTTTTCTTTGTTTAAGACAAGAAGCAGACCCTCCTGTTTGTCTAGCTCGCTGTGTAAATGTTCCACTTCTTCACGCAGTTCACCTTCTTCTTTCATAGCAGAAATCTTAAAGTTTTCGTATTCGGAGCGAAGCTTTTCGTTTTGGCACTTCCCATCTTCCAAATTTGAGACAAGCGCCCTGGTGTTCACCTCGCTCTCATTCAAACTTCTTAACAAATCTTTAACAGCTTCCTTTAGCTCTTCTTCTCTTCCCATAGCTTCATCTATCTCTGATTTTTGCAAGCTTATCGTTTTCTCCAGATCTGTCATCTTGTTTTTCAACTCAGTTCCTTCGAGTTCCATTTCTTCCAGAAGAGACGACTGCTGTTTAAATTCTTCTTCTTTACCGTCTAGTTCGCTTTTCAATTTAGCCGCTTCTATCGCCTTCTCGTTCAAATTTATCTGCAAAGTAGCAACGTTTTCTTCAAGTGTTTTATTTGTCTGAGCATTTTCGAGGGAGGATTTTTTCAAGATCTTAACTTTGTGCAACAAAACAGCTATTTTTCCTTCTTTCCCTTCACAATACAGCTTCTGTTTTTCTAACTCTTGAAGCAGACTTTGTTTCACCTCGTCAGCACAAACTTTCTCACTTTCTGCCAAATTCAGTAATTCCTTCACTTGATTAAAATTGTCTTGAAGACTAGAAAGATTGCTTAATGTTTCTTTTAACTCCACCTCAGTTGTTTCGTACTTCCCTGTTATTTCCTGCATCTGTTGTTGCTTCCTTTCCAGTTCACCTTTAAGCCACGATGATCTATTTTCTAATTCCTGTACTTTACGTCTTTCATTACTCAGCTCCTCCATAACTGCCTTTTTTTCTTGGTCTCTTAAATTTTGTTTCGTTTGAAAGTCTGACGCAGCGTTTATCATGTTTGCTTCCATCATTTCCAACTCCTTGTCTTTCTTCCATAAACGTCCTTTTAGCTCTGAAAGCTTTTTATCAAGCAGATCACTTTCATCCTGCGTTATTTTCAAGTCCCTTTTCAGCTTGGCCTCATTTTCGTCAGCTTGTTGTACGAGGCTTGCCATGTTCACTCTCATGTCTTCTACATCTTTGTTTGAGTTTTGCAATTCTTTCTTCAAAGTGGTGATTTTATCTTCTTTCCTTTTGAGACTCTGGTGATATTTAACCGCATTATTCTGAATAACGGCCTTTAATTTCTCTGCTACATTTTCTCTTTCCTTGAATCCTTCTTCAGCTGAGTTAAGGATATTTTTGATTTCGGTGACGCAGTGCTCTTCCTGTTCCTTTAACTGTGTATGGAGATCTTCAACTTCTTTTTGAGCAGCCTTTAACACTTCCTCCTTCTCGCGCAAGCTGCTTTCCAGTTTCAAAATTGTATCTCTTGCAAGAACAATTTCTGAACTTTGTATTTGTCTAGCTTGTGTCTCTTCAATCAATTTTGTATTGCATTCTTCAAACAGTTCCTCCAATTCACCCTTTTTCTGCATGATGTCTTTATTTGCATCTAACACTTCCGCAATTCTTTCTTCCTTGTCATTCAATGCTTTTGTCAGAAAACAAATCTCTTCCTTTCTCAATGTTAAGCTTGTCTCCAAAGATTCTTTCACTGACCGGAACTCACTTGTTGCTATTTCAAGCAAACGCTCAAGTTTTTGTATTTCGTTTTCTTTCCACATAATTCTTTCATCGAAGGATCTTTTCGCATCTTTCACAAGTTCATCCTTTATTGCCATTGCTTCTCTCCAACATTGCTCACGTTTTTCCATTTCAAGTTTATGATCATTAAGGGTTTTGTCGAGTTTTTGTTGCAGCTCTTCGACTTCTTGTTGCTTCAAGGTTAGCGCACTTGCCAACGACCTTTCCAAGGCATCTTTTTCATTTCTTCCTGTCATATATTTTTCGTTCAGAACTTCTAGTTCTTCGGAAAGGTGTTCTAATTCCGCATCAAGTTTATGTTCTTGTTGCTTTGCATTTTCTAACAACCTACTTAAACTTGCAACGTCGTTTTCTCGCTCATCTAAACTTATCTTAAGCTGTTTATTTTCGTTGTGCGACTCCTCATAGTTGCTTCTCAAATTGGTTATCGTCGCTGCAGTGGATTCCTCTTTGATAATTCTGTGCTCAATTTCCATAGCAAATTTCTTTTCAGTGATGTTCAATTTTTCCTTCAACAAGTTCTGCTCTTTATCTTTGTCCAGTAAAGCCAGTTCCAAGTTCTTTTGAGTTTGAAGAGCGTCAGAATTTTCTTCTCGTAGTTGGCGAATCAGGGTTTCCAGATTTTGTCTAATTGATTCCAGTGATTCAACTTTACACTCGAACTCACACAACGCGTTGCTTTTCCTCTCTAAATCTTCCTTAAGACGTTTTTCTTCCTTTTCAAGGAAGTTCCTCTCTCCTTCAATTAATTTCATTGACGATTTCCAGCTGTCAAGATCACGAGTCAAAGAATCAAAGTCTTGTTGCAACATTTGTTTCTTTTGCGCTTCGCTTTCACATTTCTTCTGGATGTCATTGAGTTCGCTTTCCTTTACACGAATGTCTTTTACTAACTCTGTGACATCCTTTTCCAGTATTCCTTTTTCGGCCTTCATGTCAGCCATCTTTTTCAATAAAGAAGTCAACTTTGTACTGAGATCTTCTTTGTTTCCTTTTTCCAACCATTCGCTTGTTAACTGCGTCTCCACCCACGCTAACTTAGCTGACATTTCTTCGATTTGCTTATCTTTCTCCCTTAGCATCATGTCGTGACGTTTGGTTTGTTCTTTTATCAGCTTTTCCAACGACATCAATTCGCTTTCTTTGTGATCTAATAACCTCTGTTGCTGTCCTTGTAGTTCCATCATTTCTTGCCTTCTCGTTTCTGAGGCCACGCGCAAAACCTCGGTTAGTTTATTTCGTTCTTCTTCGTTAGCTTTCATGATATTCTGTAAATTTTGCACGGTTACGTGTATCTGCTCGATTTCTGATTGTTTTTCGGCTAACTCCTCTTCCATGCGTAAAATTTCTTTCTCGTGGCGTTTATTTTCTTCTTCTTTAGCCTTTAGTTCGTTAATTGACGATTCCTTTAACATTGCGATCTGCCTCTCCTTTTCCTCAACCACACTATCAAAAGCAATCTTCGTATTTTCACTGTCATTGTCTTTTTCGTCTATGACCGCTGATAACAGTGCTTGTAGCTTCTCTATCTGCTGCTCCAGAAGTTTAATGCTTTCTTCGCTCGACTTTTTTACAGTTTCAATCTCTATTTCTTTGTCTGCCACCCTCCTCTGGTAAGAATTTAAAACCTCTCTGCCCTGTGCATTAGACTTTTTAGCTTCTTCCAGCCAGATTCTTAGTCTCGTTACTTCCGCGTCTTTTGCTCGGAGTTTACTTTCGGTGGATTTTTCAGCAGAAGCAACGATCTCGTCTTTAGTTCTTGTCAGCTCATCCAAAGTTCTTCTTAGTTCTGAAATCTCGCCGTTTCTGGCATCTAGCACATTTTCGTACGACAATCTCAATTCTTCGACCTCAATGTTTCTCGATCTTACGGCATCCTTTAAAGCTGCTTCAAGACTTGCAATCTCACTCACCTTAGTTTTATATTCCTCCTGCCAGTAGGTTCTGACCTCCATCAGCTCTTTCTCTTTCTCATCGAAGGCAACTCTTGTAGATCTAGGTGACATTTCAGAAACGGTTTTCATTTTCTTTTCACTTCGAGGGAAACAGCCAAGTTGTTTATCAACTTCAAATCGGTCATTTACTCTTGGACTGGAAGCCATTTAAAATGAATCGTTAGGAGATTTTTCCTACTCTTGACCGATAAACTTTATCCATGACAGGAAGAATTTCGCCCTAAATTAATGTGGCATCTACTGAGGCGTTTGTGACGTCATAAAGATTGCGCGCTCGCGCAAGTTTTGTTTTGTCATTTCTTTTTAGAATTTCTGACAAGCACTTTAGAGGTATTCTAACATCAGGGGCACCCAACGGCAATTTTCGGGAAAATATCTGTTCGGAAGACGATTTGAGATCTAGAATTTTCGGAGCATTAGTTGTAAAATTTCTTGCTTACCTGCCTCTCCTAGGATTTTCGAACATCTACAAAATGGTATAATTACCCATTTTTAACTGATTTTGACCCTAAAAAAGGCCACCTAGAATTTTCGGGAGCCTTTTCCTGGCTGAAATTTTCGAGAAGGTAAGTTTTTATCCCTATAATTTTCGGATCACTAGATTTTCAGCTAGGAAATCCGAACAGATGAAAAGTTTTTAGGGGATAAAAATATGCCTATATCTACCGTTGGAATACTAAAATACGTTCAACAATGCTATGTTAAGTGGTTTTGAGCTATATCCTCGTTGGGTGCCCCTGTAACATGTAAGGTTCGTTCTACAGTAAGCTAGACTATTCACTCCAAGCGCAATAGCCGAACCAGATGCTTCGTTCTTTCCCAGATGATCGTTTTTTTAATGGCTGGTTGACGTTTTGCTGTTCTCTTTTCATCGTACGTCTTCACTTTTTAAGTTAAGACAAAAGCATTTACAATTATTTATTCCTTTTCAATCGTTATAAACGTTAATTCCATCAGATTATTTGTTCAAACATTAGAGAGATAAAAATATCACGATTGCGACAAAAGGCAAACGCCACTCCCGGTAGATTCGAATAGAAAATGAGGAGAAAACATATGCCCAAAGTTTTTTTCTGGATGAAACCAGGTTTTTGGTTTTGCCGTGAGGTATTTTGTTTTTACCGTGACAGTTGTGGGCCACCGTAATACTAAACTTGCATAAAGCTACTTATTTCTGTGTGGATATGATGCCCAGTAAGCGACAAGTAAAAAAAAGGGGTGAAATAGAGAGAATTAGAATTAGATTTAATGCAAACGGCAAACGTCAGTTCATACCACGTGACATTAGCCATATTCTTAACAAGCTGCCTGGACTGAATAAAATTTTTCATCCACGACGCTTCCTTGGTATCAGCGTAGCCTGCGTAGCTGGCTTGATTAGCGGACGAGTGTTGTAGTATATTTTTTTTTCCGCGGCGGAGCCTCAAGAAGATTGGGACCAGGAGCCCACTTATGGGTTAGGGTTATGAACTTATGGGCTTCTCTTGGGACCAAGTCAAATTGTGTTTACAATATTGGACATCAAGAGAAGTGATTTCTTTCATTTTTATACTGCAAACTCCAAGAACACTTTGAGTTCAAAGTTTAGGTCCTACGGCCATGGTAAATGCCTGTTTGCTGCACGCGAAACGCGTTGTTTATGATTTGTTTCTTTGGAGAAACCAAAATTTCAAAAGAGATTTCTCAAAAACACTCTCTTAAAAATGGTTTAAAATCAACAAACGCAAGACAGTTATAAGAATTTCTAGTCCTATGAGCAGCTTCAAAAACGAATGTCTAAATTTCTCACAAATTGAGGCCTGCTTTGAGTACAAACAAAACGGATTCCGAGGCTAAAATTACTAGTACTGGCTTTTTCTTTCATTGCTGGAAATTAAAGCTTGAAATTTACTGAGTATAAACAACTGACTTCGATTTTGTTTGTTTACAAATACCTCTAGGGAATTTTTTTCATTTGTTTGTCTGTTTTTTAATACATTTCTAGTATTTCTCCTTGTAATGCACCCATCTAGTATATATAGACACCCACCATTCTATTTGGTACAGAACAGTACAGAACACCACAACAGTTTGAGATACCAACTCTGTCCTCTCTCTTTTGACATTTTTTAAATTCTCCAGTAGAACTCATCCATTATTTTTGACAACTTTGTCATAATTCAGTCCTGACACAAAATTCTTTAAAAAAGAAAAAGCAACGAAAGGCAGGTAGCATCTCCACATCAATGAAATTTTCTTCCCTTTGTATGTACCTGCCAACTTTTTTTAATCTATAAATATGACATGTTTTACCTGAGAGTGCCAGGATTTTTCATAGTAGTGCAATAATATCCAAAGATGTCTGAAGACATTCCAAAGACGTTCTGAAGAGTTCAGTCTAACATGAACACGGGAACACGGAGGAACATGACCTCATCTCCATTAACTTTCCTTACTCAAATAAGAGAATTTGGAGAGCGTCTATCATTTACATGGACTTTTCTTTTCTCTCATTGCTTCCAATTTCTTTAAATTATTAATATATTGTTTTCAAAATGTTTCAGTTAATGCTGTAATGGCTCAAACTTTCCTACCAGGCATGAGAAATTGGAACACAGGGGTAAGTAGGTGTGAGATTGAAGTTTTGGATCTGCAAGCAATCACGCCTGACACTTGGCAGGTATAACTGTCTAGTATACTCACCAGGGTTGAACTGCAAATGATAATCATATCCAAATTAACTACACTTCATGAAGTACAAATATCACATTTCTATTCTCTGGAGGAGTCATGGTAATAAGGCCACTTGCTTCTTCCCAGATGGCCAGATTGCACGATTCTGTGGTTGGTCAAGTTCACATAATTGAAGGTTTGATTCAATCTTGTTGGGCAGGAACATCAGGATCCATTGCAAATCCTCTGCGCCCAGCTGTCATGATAAGGTCATTGGTAGTCTTACTGTGTGGAAGGTTGTTACAAAAGAAGGCACACAGCTGTATAGCTGTTCCCACACTATGGATTTAGCTACTCCCACTATAGTCACCACAGAATACCTCTGCCTACATTAGGTTTACCATGTCCAGGAAGCCATTTGAACTGAAGCAATTCTGATTTATTTACATAACATATTCATTATTGTTGATGGTGTAGATAACATACACAGCAAATTTTGTGGTTTGGTGGATGTAGCTGTTCCTCCTGTTGACTGTCCTATACAAACTTTCAAAATGTCCAAACACTCCAGGCCATAAACATAATGAGCATGGTGTCCCTGTGTATTGGATAGCAGTTCCTCTTGCCTTAAAGTTGCTTATTATAATATACGGTAAATGAGTAGATAGCTCCTTCACTACTGTGAACACCGTAGACACTGAGTATTAATACTGTAGACATCACCCTGATCAGTATTTTTGTGTAAAATTCCACATGCCTCTACAAACCTTTTGATCAGTGGAGTTCTTAGCGAAAAAGATTCCTTCATGTATAGGGGCACGTAACGTACCCAACAAAATTCTTCTCCAGTCCCCTCTCTTCAACAAAATCTAACATGGCGTCCATACGACGACCAATGTTGGGGTTTACTTCTCCTCTTGACACTTTTTCAATGCTCAACATATTTGTATGAGAAAGTCTGGAGACTTTTCTTTCTTAGGTCTTCTCAGGCACGATATAATCAAGATTATCAAAGTAAAATTTTAAAATGATGTGGGAACAGCTGTGGGGTTGATCCTTGATCAGACAAAGGCACAGTCGATTTATACGCCCGAGTCTACGTAACTCGTGGAATTAAGAATGTTTGCGTTGTTGTCCGGGCTATGGAAATACCTTTTTCAGAAAGACGAATACTGCATTCTTATTCTTGGCTTGGACAATGCAGGGAAATCGGTAAGTTGAGCCGGTTTTATTTTTGGCTTAATAATAACTTGCGTATCTCTGTGTGGTGGGTACGATCCAGTCAGCCTTTTTTTTCGGAAATTACTTAGCTTTGAAGATGGACCACTTCTCTCGATCGGTTGGATCAGCCTGTTCAGAAATTTAGTACTGGTACATGTGACCATTCCATGTCGAAACCACTTATATCATACCCTCCCTACATATCTATTGTGTCTTCCAAGGAATGGAAGACTTGATGCATTTCTTTAGCAGGTCACATGTAAAAATATCAGAATCTGGAAGTCTGGAAGTCTGATTAGTACAGAAACAATACATCTGACACCGTTTTGCTCTGATCGGCTGAAGATTAGGTTTGACATCCTCCAGGACTGCAATTTTTGCAATTTTTATCATGTTTTAGTGAAACATAACTGATTTAATGACCAAATTTTCCCTGGCTTATGTTTTCCTTTTTTCCTTTTGTGGCTGATAATAACATTGAAGATGAAATGATGAACTTATGAATTTAAGTAAATAATGATTTTAATAGAGGTAGCACTTCCCCTCAGTGGTTCTTTGTCTACCTGATTCCTGGTTGAATTGAAATTTGGAAATGTTGGTGTTTGGGGATAGGTGAGAACTGGAATACCTGGGGAAAATCCTCTCAGAGCAAACATGAGAATCAACAACAAACTTAACCCACATGACATATGGCGTCAATGCCGGGGTCTGAACCAGGGTGCAAAGAAAGTCGGCTTTACAGCCTGCCATTGGGGCAGGCTGTAGCTAGCATGTACTAGCCCACAAGTCATTTCAACTAACCCCCAAACCCCTTTTTATTAGCAGGATTGATTACAGTCCTTCTGTAATTTTGATTTTCCCCAAAAAACAGCACTTGCCTGTTGGGCAAGTTGAGAACAAAAATCACTAGCCCGATAGCAAAATCCACAGCCCCAGGCTATCAGACACGACTTTCTTTGAACGCTGTGAACACTGGCCACATTGGTGGTAGGTGAATGCTGTCACCACTGCACCACCCCTGCCCCCCAATTTCATATCTTTGAACCGTGGAATGAAGAAATAAATAAAAAGAAGGTCATTCCATCGAAAGATGTGACTTGTGCAGTTGCCAAAAGAAAGCCTGAAAAAATTCAGGCTTGCTGGGATTGGAACCCTGACCACTAATGGTTTGATTTAATTTTCAACATTTGTATTATTATGGCAGTACAAATGTCTGGATGCCCATATTATTATTATTATTATTATTATTATTATTATTATTATTATTATTATTATTATTATTATTATTATTATTACTATTACTATTACTATTACTATTACTATTACTATTACTATTACTATTACTATTACTATTACTATTACTATTACTATTACTATTACTATTATTATTATTATTTATTTATTTATTTCAGACTCTTCTGGAACAGATAAAACGAAGGTACGGAAACAACTACAGTGGCCTGCCATTTGAGAAAATAAAAACAACAATTGGACTAAATAGTAAGTTGAATACTATTTCTAGTTCTTTCACAGCTGAGAAGGTACAGTGTAACTATATTCCTGGTGTGCAGCTGAACGTTCCCACAATGGCAACCTTAGGGACAGACGTAGATGTCAGTGGTAGTTGTACTAGTAGGCTGCAAACACAGACATATTTCTGGTCGTCACCTCTCTCCACCCGAAAAGTATTGTCTGAGAATCCAAGCCACCAAACAATTTCTGTTACGTAAGACATTATTAGCCAATCACAGTTTAGCTCTTAAAAACCAAGGGCTAACTTACGAGGATTCTTGTAAGATTCATGCACGGTGGATATGTTTACAAGTTGAAACAACTGGATAGCCCCTTTACGAAAGTTAATTTGCCAGGATTGTGGAACCAATTCATATTAAAGAAAAGATTAGAGGGATATTTGCCTACAGAGTCAATGATGTATCACACCATGCTGTTTTGATCACATTTGAAATGATAAATATTCTAATGACAGTAGGCGCCTCATGCCTTTTGTTCTTTTTTGTGCACCGCAGGAAAGTATGCTTTGGAGGATTCTTTGATAGTTTGCAGTGTGCTGCTAAACAGATTTTTCATGTATCGTTCATCTTTGAAAGCTAGAACATGTGGTTACATGTATTGTTATTGACTTCCCATAAGCTGAAATGGTATTTTGATCATGATCAGTTTACTGCAACTATAATTTTTTTCATGCTGGGTCTGGGTGAAGTTTGTAATTTGAAGATTTCCTTGACTCAGTCAAGGATATGCCTGTACTATCGATTCACCACTTTTTGTCAGCTTTGGTTAAGCTGGATAAATGCAAGTCAAAGCACAATGTCACATTATTTTCCTTACGCCATAGCAATCATTTTGTTCGTGTCATGTACTATTGGCAAAACCAAAGGCATAAATCTTATCCATAGCTTTAGAACCATTGTTCAACAAAGAAAGCAGCATTCAACGTCACAGGAATCTTGTTATAGTCTTGAAATTCAGGATCCAAAGTTTAATTGAAAAATCTTGTCAAAATCCTAGACATGTCAGCTTGCAAGGTCGCGAGGAGACACTCAGGCTTTCCTTTTATCCTCTATTCTGATTGGTCAACAACAAAACAAAAGGTTTATGTCACAGAAATTGTTTGGCGGCTCGGGTTTGCAGACGTTATTTTTCAGTGGGAGAGTAGCGACTTCCGGAAATATGTCTGTGTTCGCAGGCTATAGTTGTAAAAAATGGCCACTGTAAAGATGTTAAAACAATTGCAAAAACATCCGCTGGAACAAACACAAGACCATTGTGGAAACTTGGAGAGGTTCAACTCTGTCTACAATATTTTTGACTGCTGTTCTATAGTTCATCGTTGCCTGTTGACTTTTCATGTACACAGCCCTGGAAAAAAATGACACACATAAATACTCTACAGCTGTAGATGCATTTGATTAAAACTTGAAAAAAGTAAAAAGGCATCTATTGAGTAATTCTGATGTTAATCCTACATCTATTCTTAAAGTACGTGTAAAAGAAAAATCAATTTAAAATAAGCCCAACAATTTATATTTTCTTTATTATTTTATGCAAACTTTTTAGTACAATTTTGTTTACTTTCAATTGGGAGTGCTCATAATGTGAAAGAAATTTGTGAGTATAAGATGCCTTGAATGATTTGCTCACATTTATTATCTGAAGAAAAATTGTTCTGATTTCAAGAACTTGCTCAGCGTGCAAAGAAAGTCGTGTGGGATAGCCCAGGGCTAGTTGATTTTGCTGTTGGGCTAGTGATTTTTGTTCTTAAGTTGCCCGACGGGCAAGAGCTGTTTTGGGGGAAATTCAAATTACAGAAGGATTGTAATCCATCCTGCTAATCAAAAAGGGTTTTCAGGCTAGTTGAAATGACTTGTGGGCTAGTACATTCTAGCTACAGCTTGCCCGAATGGCAGGCTGTAAAACTGACTTTCTTTGCACCCTTTTGCTGCAAAGATAGACAAAAACATAACTAGATTTAACTTAGATGTACTTTTCTGAACATGTATGCTGTTCCTTTTTATTAAAAAAATTCATTTATTGAGTATTGATTTTTTTTTCTGCAGTTGGGAAGATTAGTATGAGCCATGTGAAGTTGATATTTTGGGATTTGGGCGGTCAGCAAGAGCTTCGATCCTTGTGGGATAAGGTATGGTTCTTAAGTAACAATCATGATGCTATAAGTATTTAATGACTTTAAAAAGAATACCATTTAAAAGTAGAATCATTTACATGTACAGTTGACTCTCTCTAAACATATTTGTCATTCAGATCAGAGGTACATTTCTGTATTTCTCAATTTCTGCCCTAGCGAATAAAGGATGCATGAATTGGCATTATAAACAAAATGAACTAGCCAGCTGTGTTACAGCCCTTTTAACTACAGTACAAAAGTTGTTGTCCTTTGAGGATCTTATTCCAATAACATTTATTTTTTTCAGTATTATGAAGAGTGTCATGGTGTTATTTATGTTGTTGACTCTTCTGATCAAAGGCGAATGGAAGAGTCTCATCAGTCTTTCAGTAAGTAACAGCCCAGATTATACGTCAGACCCCTACAAAAATAGTTAAGCAGTAAAACGGGGAACAAAAACATGCAGCTTGTTTTGCAACATTGCTGCAAAATGAGTTGAATAGCGATGTTGTGCATTTTACCACTGATGTTCAAACCTGTCTTGCAACAAATAAGGTTGCGAGGTATTTTTGGGGGGGGGGGGGGTGGTAAAATGTGCAACTTTGCTATTCAACTCATTTTTCAGCAATGTTGCAAAACAAGTTGCACTTGTTTTGTTGTCCATTTTACTAAGGTAATTCCCTAGTTTTGTGCTGTGCATCACCTAAGTGGGCATATCATTGCAACTTCAAAGGGAGCGGTGATTTTCACCGGTTGCCTAAAAAGAGGTAATTATTGCCCCTTTTCTAGTCCAAATGCTTTTATAGCGATTTTGATAATTCTACCCGGCTAAAAAGGTGTTTTTGCTGAAACTCGCCCAAGTCCCCTCTCCGAGACAAACAAACATGCTTAAGCTTTTGGTAAGATACGCAGCTTTTGCCATAAAATACGATTTTTTGACAAAAATTATTGTTTCAGTTTTGAACATTTTGCTCACAACTAGGAAAAACCACTCAGAATTATGGGGAAACAGGGCAAAAACAAGCATGGTGACCCCATCTTTTTATTTTTGTTTTTGAATGTACTATATATGGCTGGCATTTGTGCCAAGTTTGAAAAACATCTGGATATGACATCATTTCCAAGGGCATTACCTTTAGTTGCATTCAAGTTTGCTTATTTCCTAAATTATTGTCCCTTGTTGTTGATTCTTGAGATCAGTCTTAAATCAGTTAAGGGATCTATGGTAGTATTCTACAGTGTATGGTATTATTTTCTGTTTTTACAGACAGTGTTGTTCATGATCCTCATCTGGAAGGCATTCCATTGTTGATTCTTGCCAACAAACAAGATATTCAGGTAGTATTTGAAAAATGTTATTGAATTGCATAGTTAGTCAAGAATACTGGGGCTAAATTAAAAGCATGGTCATTTTTTTTTATCAAACTTAATTACACTAATTTAAAAAATTGCAAATAATGTCACATGCAAGCCTTCATGTTGTCTTTCAGGAAGCTTTGTTCTATCTCCAGTCTCATTAAGTAAAGGATTTAAAGCCAGGTTTTGAAGTTAATGTAATTATTATTCACTTTAAAGGATTCCCTTGGTGTGGAGGCAATAAAAAGTATATTTAATGACAATTCTCCAAACATTGGGCATCGGGATTATTATATTCAGCCAACTTCTGCTCTAAACGGGTGAGTTAAAAACTTGCAAGCCTAGATATAGTAACTAAAAGTTCTCTTCTAATGCACTGCTCTGTTGGTGTTGATATCATCTCCATCTTGTATCATCTCTATGTTGATATTAGTCTGCTTGCAGCCGTTTTTAGTGTCATCACGCAACGCTCCTCCCCAGGCAGTTTATGGGGAATAGAGTTGGTTTTTCTAAGGGGGTCTCTGATCTCTGGGATTGGAGGCTCAACATTTGACAATTTGTGGACAACACTTCTAAAGTGTGTTTTCCCCCTCCTTGTTTGCCTGTCATGTTGTTTTTAAAAGGTAGGATGATCAGATAGATGCCAGTGGCTGGTGTCAGTTCCAGTTGGTTGGGGCTGTGTGGGGGGGTGGGGGGGGGGAGGGGGGCATTGCGTGACGACACTAAAAACAGCTGTGTAGCAGACTATGTTAGTATCCATGATATCCCTTGTCACCAGTGGCAGTTGATTGGGAATAGAGTTGGTTTTTCTAGTGAGGAGTCTGATCTCAGGGATTGGAGGATCAACATTTAACAATTAGACAACACTTCTAAAGTGTTTTTTTCCCCTCCTTGTTTGCCTGTTATGTTGTTAAAGGTAGTATGATCAGATCAGTTGGTTGGGGTTGGGGGGCGGGGGCCTTCACTCTTCAACCAAACAACAAAAAAATTAATGATCTGTCAAAAGGATACCTTGCACGACACAACACAAGAAGACAAGAACACCTCAAACAACTGAATGGGAGCTTTGTTTAAATATTCAAATAGAAAATGATTGGATCTGCATAAGTGGGCCAAGCCACAACCCCTTCAATTATGATATTAAATTGCCTGTAAGCATGCACTTTCAACTTTATCCTCCGGTCAGGGAAGTTTGCCAATGTGCTACAATCAATATATGTAGTTCCTCTCAAAATCTAGTAATTAAGCTTTTTTACCGGACAATTTTCGTGTGTCTTTTTCTAGAGATGGAATAAGTACTGGAATTGAATGGCTCGTGGAGACAGTTAAAACCAATCTGGATCGCCCACCACGACAGAAAGAAATCACATGACACTGAAGACTGTACCATGATACTGTACTGCGCGTGAACTGAGCTTTGAACTTCTTTTTAAAAAGTGCGCATCAGTATACATACTTGTAGATAACAAATGTACAAATGGCAAAATCCTCTTCATCGGGGAGGGTTTTTTTCTTAAAAAAGATAATTTGAATCGCTGTAATTTTTGATAATGAATACATCAAAGATTGAAATCGTGGGTTCAAGGAGGCCATTTTTATTTGGCACATTAGTCTGAGTCGGTTTTGTGTGTACCTGCACTAGGGATTGTTAAATTTGGGACGCTATCCCTTCTTGTATTAGAGAGCTTTAGATTTGAGGACGAGAACGACGAGTACGAGTACGAGCTTTAACTGAAAGTTTCTTAACGAGTGTTCTCAAAAAAAGACAGCCCGGAAAGCAAGAAAGTTAGTACGATTATTTATACTGATGAAGGTTAAGCTCTCTCCTGATAGCAAAGTGATAAAACCTCTTTCATTTTACAAATTGTTCCCTCCACTACCGTCGACATTCTCGCTAAAACTCGTAGTAGAATGACGACGGCTATCACGTTTTCCCGACAAAATGACGCAGGTTCATGCGTGAGCAATTCTCAGTACTGAGAAACTCTCGTACTCGTAGTCGTCCTCGTCTCAGAATCTAAAGCTCTCTATTGTCTATTGGAACATCATCATTCATCCTCAGAACGGTCTCATGGTGCAACACCGATGCAACACTGACCCAGTCTCACACGCAACCTCAAACTGCTGTCCAGCTGTTCTATTGTATTTTTGAAGCGCACACAGATTGTAAAATAAAATTAGGATAATTAGGTGTGCGTGCAATCTAAAATGCAAAAGTTGCATTTTTTAGTCGATATGTAATTATTAAAATAATATGCTTCTTGGGAAAAAATGAAAAATTAGTGTATATTGGTAAATAAAAATTTACAAATAGAAAACTTGGCAAGACGTTTTTCTTTTCTCAAAACTTGTTTCTTAATATTCCGTCCTGTCTATCAAGTGTGTAACTATTTAGTTTAAGAGTTCGTGGTTTTTTATAGCAAAGTTTATACAGATGGATCCAGTTCTTGAGTTTAACGGGGGCCTGCTCACCTAGACTGGCTTGAATTAAAGGGGACCCCTGGAAAAAAATAGCATTCTTGTAATGAGGGTGGTGGTGGGGAGGGGAGGGGTTCCCCAAGAACCTTCCTAATTAATGGAAAGGTAAGAAAAGACATGCAAACGCTTTGTCATTCACATAGATATGATTCCTATAAAGGCATTTAGTCATCTACTGAATATAAAACAAAGAGTTGGTTAAAGTTCTAACTTTCAAATTGTTATTAGTATTTGTTTCCCAGAATAGTACAATTTTGATAATTGACATAAAGGAGAATATTGAAATTTGAAGCCTTCATATTGGATATGTTGCACAATGTTAAAATTCAAAGATTTCCACTTGCAAAATAATAATTAATGATACTTGTGAGCCATGAAAAGGACCATTCCTAATAAAAGGACAGAACAGTTTATTTGAATAGAATCTTCGTGAAAAGCAAAACTAGCAGAAACGGGAACGTAAAGAGCCAATTGAAAGAAGCCGCGAAACAAGAAACACAACCGTTCTAAGTGAGTTTAGCACCTTCCTCAAATTATCAAGTCTAAGGAGCAAAATTTTTGACGGTTAACTCTTTTTACCCTATTTACGGCTAACGGTTAAAATTTTTCAATTTTTACGGCTATCGACTAAATTTTGGGCCGTTTTACGCCTATCGGTTAATCCCATTGAGACCCTCATATAGAAGATTTACTCGCACCTCTGAAGCCCGCTATAGCTTGCTATAGCTGATCCCTCATACCGTCCATTACAGGGTACAACTGTACACAAGCTGAAGCTGTTGTTTTCTAATTTTCTAATCAAATTGTAAATAGTGTTTTCGCTGCCATACAGTTGGACCCCTCTACAACGGCCACCTTGGACGTACCTTGGAGGCAGACGAAAGTGGCCGTTGTACAGATCGAGTAGCGGAGTACCGTAAAGAGTCCGCAATGTATGGATTTTTTTGAAGCGGTCACTAAATTTTCCCAGTAAACATCCCATGGTAGTCTCTCGCAGCCGCGTGACTCTAGCCTGCGATCATACCCTCTCCCTTTCAGGTCTTAAACAGAAGTGGCTCGGTGGCTCGCTAGTCACGACAAGTGTTTAAAGAACGAGAAAGATATAAGACATATAAGTATAAGACAGACATAGAAGGCATATACTTTAGTATGTATTATAGCAGATTATAGGTATATATTTTAGTGGCTCGGCGGCTCGGTGGCTCTTCAGTCGAGGTTATATAGTTTAGTGGCTCGACGGCTGGGTGGCTTGTTAGTCGGGACTACCGAGCCACCCAGCCACCCCAACGAATATACCTAGAAAATTTGCCCTGTATTCTGTAGTTAAGCCAAAAAAAAGAAAAGCCTGATCGTTAGCGTGACTCCGGCCCGAGCGGCTGCGTTACTGAGTGGCCAGGCAACCAAGCAAACCAGGCGACACATTAAATTCCTACCCAGTCTTCCTCTCGTTCTTTCCCGGCGACATGGATCATACAAAGTTGTGTTGTGGGATAAATTCATTTTAACCTTCTGACCATGGATTTGCCGACTTGTTTATACAAAAGGAAAGAGATATCCACCGGATTAGCTCTGTGCCGTCTTCATAGAAATCACGAAAACTTAACCACTCCTACCGAAGGGAATTCCGAATCTACTGCACGATGATATGGTAAGCTACCCTGCGCACAGAGTCTCCTTCGATCTACCTAGATAAGTCAGGAAAAGGAAGGAACCTTCCTCGTTCCCGACTTATCTAGGAAAGATCGAAGCGACTCTGCCAGCAGGGTAATGGTAAGCCAGATCGGTAATGGTTTTGCACATACAGTATTTTCTTTTGTGAGTATTGTCTTTATCTTCGAAAAGGAAAGTAGAAAGTAATTGATTCGGGAATTTAAAATCAATACTTTGACGATACAATACTTTGTTAGGAACGTTATATCAACAGATCGTCGGAAGATCCAATGATCGAAATTTTCTGACACCATCTTGAATTGTTCACGCGAGATATACTCGCGAGAACGCGAACTAAGAATTGTCACGTGATACTTGTTGGGGATTGTGATTGGTTATTTTGAGGAGCTTGCTCTTTGGCGGTTACCTCGAATTAACGATCGGCTTGCAATCTCGTGAAGATGGCGGCTGAATCAGGCAGCCCGTTGAAGGTAAGGGTAATCGTTTTATTCGACCCAAGCGATTATTTTCAAAGGACTGAAGGGCAGTTGAATGTTAAAGCTGTAAAATATAAAAGATCGGGTGTTAGAAATGCACGTTTGATGGAGTTTTTTTTACCTTGGAGATGAGTTTGCTATTGACACGATCGAGGAATACGTCTTAGGAATTCGTTTTTGTCCCAATATTTTACCGTTGTTTTTCGTTAAAGGGCCGCAATTGTTAACTTCTTTGGTAGATAACCGACCAAAGCAAAGATCGAAGCCAGTGACTACGCAGGAAAAGGATAGCTAATCGTGTTAAAAGCTCTTTCCTATTTTCCCGCCATTTTGAATCGCTCGCATCTATCACTGCATTTGCTTTTGCAAGCTCATCTATAAAGGAAGACTAGTAGGGATTGGTCGTTAGAAATGCGCGGTTTATGTCTAAGAATGTATGTGTTTTAATTGTGGTGTAACTTTCCGATCGTAATTTGCATCATTGATTGGCAAAAGTTAATTCATTCCAATACTTCCATGTGTACATTTATATGATATCCTGAAAATGGCCCAGTTTGTTGCTCTGTGTATTTTTTTTTAAATAAACAAGAACATCTAGATCTTCGCCGCAATACCATGTGCCAGTACAGCCAAAGCTTGTATAATGATCAGTATAAATGGAGCCTAAAAATAAAAATATTATAAACAAAGCTCACTGCACATACCTTTAACTAAACGTTTCCTTGCTTTTTCTGGCCAGTTTTAATGGCTTGAAGGTAAGGGCTGGCTTCAGGATAAAGGATCAATCTTCACACAAGGGCTATGAATTCCCAAATAAATCGACTGATCTGTTCCAAATAATTGTGATCAGCTAAATTGTAGGTACCACTTGTGCTCTGGTATCTTGCTTGATGGCTTCCAAAACCCATTGTAACTGCACAATAGTCGCTGGTTCATCAATATTATACTTAACCTTTTCACTCTGCCATGAGCCGCATAGCAGATAAGATTACTGTGAAATTTGAATGCTCAATCTTAGTGCAGTGACTGCTTCCCTGATTCTACTGTTTCCTTCATATGTTACAGTTTCTGATGAGATAAGTTTAATTTGCATTAGACCATGTAATATTTAAGCAATAGAAAACGTTTTTTGTGTTTGCATAGCCTGATATAAACACAAGAGGGCTTGGGAGACTTCAAGACAGTTACGCAAACCCTTGACTTCATCTCGGTTTGCATAACTTTCACACCTGTACCACTTCTGTGAGCTTATATAATCTGGAAATTCTTCTATGCTGTTTCTAATTTAAAGTACTCAAAAACATTTCTTGCAGGAGATAATGAATGGAGAAAATGCTGGTAGCAATGCATTTGCAACAAAGAAAAAGAAGCGAATGTCGGTGGAAAGAATCTACCAGAAGAAAACTCAACTGGAACATATTCTGTTACGTCCTGACACATACGTTGGTTCTGTTGAGCCAATTAAACAAAGCATGTGGGTTTATGACGAACAGCTGTCAGCTATTGTTAGTAAGGAGATAACATATGTGCCTGGTCTATACAAGATTTTTGATGAACTGTTAGGTAAGTGACCTATCAATAGTTAACAATAATTATTATTGAATGAGGTCGAGTATCATCTGAAGAGTTATGGAGATCTCAGAGGGTGTTATGTATGGCCGAGGTGGATAAAACCCTCTTCAATGTCCATAATTCTTCAGATGATACGAAAATCTGAAATCAATAATTGTTTTATTATTCATTCAAAATAATTCCAAGTTTAAAAACAAGCTAAAATGTGCTTTCCTCCATTGATGTTAATTTCTTCGTCAATAGTGCATGCTTTTTGGCAAATGTAGGACATAAAGGGGTGTTCAGGTCTGCAAATATTCTCCAAATAGCAGATGTTGTCTGTCGAGTTGTGTTCTTTTTGTTCTTGCTATCTTTTTAGCCAACAGTTCACCTACTTCGTCTTCCTATTAGTGAAATGTTCCGCCATTTTCTAGTCACTACCAAAACAACTCAACCTCATCCCCAGGTCTTCTCACTTAATAGGTTAAATAATCTGGCAATTTTGCTGCACGATGGACATCATTTTTCACATAATATTATTGCAAAATCCTTCCAGATTTGGTCAAAAATAGCTGGTTCTGATAAATTATGCATGGACTTTTAGCCAATCAGAAATGGAGAAATATTCGGAATGAATAATAATGCTAAGAATGGGGCTAGGAGTTTGTTTTAATCTTGATTATTTTGTCCTTAAAATACTTCCGACTGTGCTTATAACAGTCCTGTGGTCTCATGTAACTAGTCCTGTACACTGTACACAGGCTGTAGCTAGTGATACGTGTACATTGCATTTGTTGGTTGTAGTTCAATGCCTTGTTTAAATTAAATTTTCACGCATTACCTACAATCACAGACAAAATTAGTTGGGAAGGTTGTACAACTTAACAGTAGTCCATTTTAATCCTGAAAAAAGAGAGTTTTCTCTTTTGCTAAATATCCCCCGTCCCCCCTATTCAATGTTGGGATATAACAGAACAATTGCGCGCACAAACATTAACGTTTTGATCAACATTGGGCCAGGGGTGGGGGGAGGAAGAAAAAGGAGAGGTAAAAAAGGCAACCTTCCCAACACTTTGGACGATGATTGTAGGTCCACTGTATTTACATTTATTTATTTGTTTCAGTCAATGCTGCTGATAACAAGCAGAGGGATCCCGCCATGGGATGCATTAAAATCACTGTTGATGCGTAAGTGAAGTGTTGAGCTGTGGTGGTCTTTTTAACATAAAGTCAGATTACAGCAGCACAATCCAGTTCATCACAAAAAAATTAATACAACAGTTCTATTATTTCTGCAGGCAAAGGTTTAAGCAGACTGAAAAAAATTACCACTGTACTGCAAAAAAAATTACTACTGAGACATGACTGACTGGTTAATTTACATTGTACTGTACTGCCTTTCCAGCACATTTTTGTTGTGCAACTTTTCGCAGTATCCAGTATCCAACATGTTCATGATCATGTGCAAGAGAGAAAAACTTGTGGATGAAAAATAATGTAATCTGCCCATAATAACATGTACATCAGGGCTCGACGTTGCGACCTGTGGGGTCGCCAATGCGACCAGCTTTTACACAGTGGCGACCAAATTTTCACGCCTGGTCGCTTACCTGGTCCCCAAGATAGATGACTCTCGTCTTTGGGAAAACGTGCACTAATGATAATCTGTTATCCTTCGGAAAACTAAATCCATTAATTCTTAAATATAATTTTTGGCGACCAGAATACTTGTTCTGGCGACAAAAAATGAAAACTTGGGGGCCAGCTGGCCCCACTATTTTTTTCTGAAAGTCGAGCACTGTACATTGTAACAAGGATGTTAAAAATTATTGTCTCTTATAGCAAGTTAGAGTCTAGCTACATTGTTTATCAAAACTGTGTTCTAAGGCATTTTCATTCTACTAAATGTTTTGATCTAGGCACCATTCATCATGAACAGTAACTTTCTTGAAAGCATACAGCGTAGCCCATAAAGGCACTTTTCGTCTTAAAATTACCCACTTAGAAAAAGATCTGGAGGTCCAATGACTTCCTATGCCACGGCCTAAGTTAGTCTTTGTTCAAATAACCGACTGTTAGTATCTTTGATAATGCAGCTTCTTTTGTGAAGTATTTTGTTCTGGTTATTAAGTTTTTGCTTTTCACTTAAATGTAGTGAAAACAATACAATCAGTGTTTGGAATGATGGACGAGGTATTCCAGTTGAGATGCACAAGGAGCAGAAAGTTTATGTACCCACATTAATTTTTGGCCATCTTCTGACTTCTTCTAACTATAATGATGATGAAAAGAAAGTAACTGGGGGACGCAATGGCTATGGTGCGAAGCTCTGCAACATATTCAGTACAAAGTTTGTTGTGGAGACATGCTCATCTGATTCTGGAAAAAAATTCAAGCAGGTACTATCATACATATATATTCAAGCAGGCATTATTATATACAGGTACAAGTACTTCTTCTAAACCTATGCATGGCTTTCAACAAGACCCTTTACCCACGGGTACATTTTCTGCTTCTGTGAATATTATATTATGAATCACTTCCTACAATGTAGATTGCATAAGGACTATTGCTATTCATTCAAAATATTTGGCTGGTTTGTGGCCTTATACCCACAGCTACAGTAGTACAAGATGTAGTTCTCCTAGCCTGCTGAAGCTGAACAAATTTAGAAGTTGCAGGCGATTACAATCATTGATACCACACAAGAGAAGCTTACCGGTACACGTAGGCCTGTTTCAAAGGTGCTTCTTCTGTGCTGAACTCAGTTGATCAAATTAAACTTGACTTAAGCACAACAGCAGCACAACGTCTAATACCAAGTCATGCCACTACTGTGTAGCCTCATTCTCTTGCCTTGCCTACAGGTACAGTTACATGTACTGCAGCTTTCTCTGACACCTCCTGCACATCAAAAGTTATTAAAGCCTTGTGCATGTACATAATGATATCTTGTAAAATGAATGTAAAAAATTATTTTTTCACACACAACTGAGTGTACTGTATACATTTCATGCACAGGGTGTCAGCTTTTCTACTGTAATAATTTAAAAGTTCCATTCAGGATCTCTTTCAAACTAGCATTGCTTCAAATGTTAAATGAAGTGATACCAGTGAGTACTTAAGGATTATGTGTGGAAGTAGAAATAGTTGTACAAGTCTGCCAAACTAATAATCAGAGTCGTTACATTTTAAGGGTACTTTTGATTTTGTTTGTTGTACTTTTGATTTTAGACCTGGACTAATAACATGGGCAAAGCTGCAGAACCAATCGTGAAGGATTTTAGTGGCAAAGATTTCACCTGCATTACATTTAAACCTGATTTGGCCAAATTCAAGATGGAAAGTCTCGATAGTGACACTATCTCACTGCTGGCCAGGAGGGCATATGATGTTGCTGGCTCTGTCAGAGGGATTGCAGTTTATCTTAATGGAAAGAAACTACCAGTATGTTTGTAATTCATGTATTGAATGCTTGTGATTGATGCCATATCCGTAACTGCTTTGGGACCCAATTGTTTGAAGGCCGATTAGCACTAACCTTTCTCCGTTATTCTTGGAGCATCCAGTCATCAAATTGTTGACAAAAAGAATTAATCTGTATTTTTTGTTAAGCTCTCTTACCGGAAGTTGCGTTTATTCCCTTCCGCGTGCTTTCCCGTCGTCAACCCAGTCTGTTTTTAAATCAGTGTAGTATACAAATGGCAGCTTATAACTTTAGCCACAGCAATGCAGGGTTGTCAAAAGTAGCTGGCTGACGATGAAAACTGCCACTGACATGTACTTGGTTAGTATCGGACGGCTACTCTGCTTGGAATTTCTTTACAGATGGCATTTTTAATCCCTGGACTGGCCGCTTACTTTGACAACTCAGCGGTCTACGTCAAAACTTTCTGACAACTCTGGCAGTGTGTAGTGGCTTACTGGACACTGCTGAATAGAACCACAATGTCATGTGCACTTGTCTATTTTCTTTTTGTTCTGAATAGATCAAGTCTTTCAAAGATTATGTGGGACTTTATTTGAAAGCCAGAGATGATGAAGAAGAATTAGCTGATGATGAAGATAAGAAAAAGTCACCTAATTCTGTTGTACATGAGGTGGTAAACAAACGCTGGGAGGTTTGTGTCACAACAAGTACAAAAGGATTCCAGCAAGCCAGCTTTGTTAATAGCATAGCTACTACTAAGGTATAGCAGCACATTAAACATCTTATGATAATTATTATTCTTATCAGCGTGCAAAGAAATTAGTGTCAAAAGATAGCGCGGGGCTAGTGGATTTTACTATGGGGCTAGTGAATTCTGTTCTTAACTTGCCCACCTGGCAAGTGAAATGTTTTAATGAATTCTAATTGCAAAAGAACTGTATCCACCCTGCTCATCATCGGGCTAGTTAAAATAACTTTTGGGCCAGTACATGCTATCTACAGCTTGCACGAATGGCAAGCTGTAAAACTGAGTTTCTTTACACCCTGATTATGTTGATGCTTTGTTTATATGTGATCAAAACAAAATCAGCATAGCTGTTGAGGTTTGTTTTTGTTCCAAAAAAGCAAACAAACAAAGTTAAGGTAATTAGGGAAGTGATAAAAAAATAATTCTGGTGTATATGACAAAGATGGACTTTCATTGTATGTCACAGGATTTGAGGTAAGTGCTAGCTCAGTCGCAAATGTGAGTGTGAAAGTCTATCTTTGAGTGGAAATCATAGAATACTTGCCCAGTTTAGTGAGTGAAATTTCAACTTCGGGAAAAAAAATTGTAACTGATTGGTTTTCATAAAATATGACCTTATAAATGTAGGGTGCAAAGAAAATCATTTTTACAGCTTGCCATTCGGGCAAGCTGAAGCTAGCATTTACTAGCCCAGATGCCATTTCAACTAGCCCCAAAAGCTTTTCGTCGAGCAGAATTGATTTCACACTTCTTCTGTTTTTTGAATTCTCAAAGAACATCACTTGCCCGTCGGGCAAGTTAAAAACAGTTTTCACTAGCCCGATAGCAAAATCCACTAGTCCTGGGCTATCGGACACTACTTTCTTTGCACGCTGTAAATGTAAACATACCAGTACTAGGCTTAAGAACCTAGCAATACCGTTTTTCAGCTCTAATTTGATTTGGTTAAATGTTATTTAACTAAGTTAACCACCACAAGCTCAAGCAGTTAACCCTTTAAGTCCCAATAGTGACCAACATCAATTTTCTCCTAACAATATCCATAGATTGTCAAGTGCAACATCTATGAGAATTAATCAAATGATCACAAAGATAAAGATCTCTGATCTTTTATCAATTTCCCCCAACTAATTCTGCAAGGAAATGTATAGAGATCAGTTTAGAGAATTAATTTACATTTTGTTTGAGGATATTGGGGCTTAAAGGGTTAATGAGCTTAGCGGTCAAGCGGTACACAAGCATAGAGGTCAAGCAGTTAGTTCATGAGCTTAGCGGTTAAGCAGACCACGAGCTTAGCGATCAAGCAGTCCACATGCTTAGCGGTCAAGCGGTCCACGAGCTTAGTGGGCATTCAGTGTTCAATCCCTTAAGTGCAGGCTCACTTGGTACGTGGTAGCTTTGTACACTGCTGGATCTTTGACTTCTTTGTTGAGCGTTTGTGCAGTCTGTGGAGCATCTCCCCCCCCCCTCCCACCCCTTATTTTTCTTCCGTCCACTGTTTCATCAGTGAGACAGGTGCCTGAAATGGGGGCTCATGGCTTTGTTGCGGATATTTGCCAGCCATGGGGGCAGTATTCTATCTAGGGGATGGCTGGCCTCAGTGGAAGCCCCTAGGTATCCCAGGCACCTACCTTTCACTTATATGAGGCAGTTGGTTAACAGCATTTGTACATTTAGTAAATGGTTAATTTTTGTATTTCAGGGAGGGACTCATGTTAATTATGTAACAGATCAAATTGTGGAGAAGCTCATGATTGCGGTGAAGAGGAAGAACAAAGGTGGCATTGAAGTAAAGCCATTTCAAATAAAGAATCACCTGTGGGTTTTCATCAACTGTCTTATTGAAAACCCCTCATTTGATTCCCAAACTAAAGAAAACATGACGTTACGGGCCAAGGCTTTTGGATCCACCTGTGATTTCAGTGACAAGTTTATTAAACAGGTTTGAAAGTTTGTTACATGTAATATAAAACCTGTATTAATAATTTAAGGAGCACTCTTTATGACCCTTGCAACTGTTCACTCTATAAAGGCATGTGTCTGCTTAATACAGGTTCAGTTTACAGGAGGTAAAAAACGTTCAATACTGACACATGCCAATCTGCAATAATACTGCAATAAAAAATAAGGGTCATATACTCTAGCATAGGGTTTTACATTACCAGAGGTATTTTATATTGTAACAACAAGTAAAAACAATCTAAATGAATGAATGATTAAAATGCCACTACTTGCTTGCTGATCACTGCTTCTTTGATACTACAGTAGTAGAACCTCTATAACTCGCACTCGGATAACTTGAATTCCGCACTAACTCAAACTAAATTATTTTGTTTTGACTTTATCAAAATTTCGATCAAAATTTCGCTGAAATTTACCCAGATAACTGGAATTCCCCGCCAACTCAAACTGTTTTTTGTTTCCCTGTAGAGTTCACGTTGCGGGTTGCTACTGTACGTGTATTTTTTTAATGTACTAATGAAATAGTACTTTAAGTGCTTTAGCCACATGTAATGAGAGTTACCTGCACAGTATATACAGTACAGGGCTGTGCTCTAGCATCCCCTGGTGGCAACTGGTGACTTACTTTTCCCCCTTTGCAAAAGAAATGATACACTGGCCCCCCCTGAATTTCTCAGGTTCAGAGCACTGGGGTCCTTCAAATGTTCTTAGAGCACAGGCTGCCTTGATATAAATAATATTGTCAGACAAATTAAACCTCAGAAAAGTGATGCTTTCATTGTATCATTCATCTAAAATATTAATCTCTCTTGGCAGGTGACTCAGTGCGGTGTTGTTGAACACATCATGAACTGGGTGAAGTTCAAAGCACAGGTACAGTACTTAATACATTATCTAACTGTAACTTCCAGAATGAAATTTTCTACGACATAAGAATTATGGTCCAATTATTGTTTATTCCAGAGTCAACTCAACAAGAAATGTCAGAAAACCAAGTCCAGCAAAATTCGTGGAATTCCTAAACTTGATGATGCCAATGAAGCAGGTGGACGCAATTCAAAGCAATGTACACTCATTTTAACAGAAGGAGATTCAGCCAAGACATTGGCTGTGAGTGGCCTGAGTGTGGTTGGCAAAGACCATTATGGAGTGTTTCCACTACGTGGCAAACTGTTAAATGTACGAGATGCTTCACACAAGCAGGTACACCTACATTGTATGCTATATAAGTAAGATCTGATACAGGCTTGATATCTGAGTTCTGGAAATAAAACATGGCAAGTGTTTCATGACGGGGCAGAAGTGTGTTATAAGGGACGGACCATTAGAAAAGTTATGGGGGGGGGAGGGGAATTTTCGAGCCGCAGGAATTTTTTTCGTTATCAAATTCCTTGTATGAATTTTTTTCAGGCCCTTGCATGAATATTTCTTACGATTAATTGGCGTGCAAGAATTTTTTTAAATTAAATTTTCCCCTTCGCAAAATTTTTTTTGGTACT